>CABHPQ010165393.1:9224-23242 GCA_902168405.1 Peromyscus aztecus | reverse complement strand
CTGCCCGCTCTTTTCACGGCAGGGCAGGGAGGGTTTCAAAGCCTCCACTGCTTTCTCCACACCAGCAGCCTTTCCCCGGGTCAACTCCCTAGTTCTGGAGCCATCTGTGAGAGGCCTAAGGTACTCTTGAGAAGAGAGGGATAAGAAATACTTAGATAGAAAGATAGTGTGGAGAAGACACAGACAGAAACACAGGATAGCTTTGGGAGAGCTTGGATCAATATCCACCTGCCCCTTCTGTCTCTTCAAAATGGCTTTTTATAGGAATGTCAAGGGGCAGGGCAAAAGACCTCCCCCAGCACAGCCAAGTGTAGACCCTTCCAAATACCTGGTAACCACACATGTGGTCAAGCCATCCCTTAATGCAGCCCTACTGGGTATAGCAAGCTCAGATCTTACTAGGAAACCTTTGTGGGCCCCCACAGGGACCTCAAGAAACTGAAAAGCTTCTGTAAGGCAAAGGATACCATCAAATGCATAAAGTGGCAGCCTACAGTATGGGAAAAGATTTTATCAACTCCACATCCAATAGAAGACTAATATCCAAAATATATAAAGAACTCAAGAAACTAGATATCAAGAAACCAAATAATACAATTAAAAATGAGGTATGGATCTAAACAGAGAATTCTCGATAGAGGAATCTAAAATAGATGAGAAACATTTAAAGAAATGTTCAATGTCCTTAGCCATCAGGGAAATGCAAATTAAAACAACTTTGAGATTCCATCTTACACCTGTCAGAATGGCTAAGGTTCACAACACAAGTGACAGCTCATGCTGGCAAAGATGTGGAGCAAGGGGAACACTCCTCCATTGCTGGTGGGAGTGCAAACTAGTATAGCCAATATGGAAAATCAATATGGAGTCTCATCAGAAAATTGGGAATCCATGTGCTTCAAGATCCAGTTATATCACTCTTGGGCATATACCCAAAGGGTGTTCCATCCTATCAGGACCCTTGCTCAACCATGTTCATTGCCGCTCTATTCATAATAGCCAGAAACTGCAAACAACCTAGATGTCCCTCAACAGAAGAATGGATAAAGAAATTGTAGTACATACACACAATGGAGTATTACTCAGTTTAAAAAAAAAAGGAAATTCACAAATTCACAGGTAAATGGAAGGAACTAGAAAAAAAAATCATGTTGAGTGAGGTAACCCGGACCCAGAAAGACAAATATGGCATTTAAGTATTTATTCACTTGTAAGTTAATATTAGCAGTTAAATCAAGGATAACCAAGCTACAGTCCATAGACCCATAGGATTTTAGGTAAAGAGGAATGGTTAGGGAGGATATATGGATCTCCCTGGGAAGAGGAAATCAAGTAGATTTTGTTAGTGGACTCAGGTGGGTGGGGTGGGTTTGGGAGGGAGAAGGTGGGGGGGGATGGGATGGAGGGAGAGAATTTGGAAGAGATGGCTGGAATTGTGGGGCATTTGGGGGGTGGTGTGAAATCCTAGGGCAGTGGGAGCTTCCTGGAATCTATGAAGGTGATCCTAATGAGGACTCATATCGATGCGGGATATGGAGTCTCAACGAGCCATCTCTTGTAGCCAGGCAAGGCTTCTAACAGAGGGACTAGGGAGTAGGTTGCATTCAGTTGAGTTGTTCACCAAAGGGGTCTTGTGGAAATCCCAAAACTACCCAGGCTGATGCTAAGGCAAAGGGTTTTTCTCTCTGCAAACTGACAGCGGAGGGGGGGGGCCCCACTGCTGAGGACAACACCCACGTGACTCATTGAACATGGAAAAGTGGAGCTGGTGCCCACATGGAACCTTCACACCTATGCCTAGTCTCCTTGGTGCTGAAGGGTACTCTGTAGGCCAACCCAGCCACACAACATTTGACTGACAACCTGTCCTGCCTGAAAGATGTGCTAGGCCAAAGGTAGCGCAGAACTTGTGGGAGTGGCCAACCAATGTCTGATTTGACTTAAGGCCCACTCCATGAGAAGGAACCCATACCCAACACTGCTTGGGTAACCAAGAATCAGAGACTAGATAGCCCAAAGACCTAGGGTACAACCAAACAGGACTGGTAAGACAAACAAACAACCAACCAACCAAAAAAACCCCAAACAAAAAACCAAACCAAGCAACCAACCAACCAAACGAACAAACAAAAAAAACCCCAATGAAATGATTCCTAATGATATTCTGCTGTACTCATAGGTTAGCGCCTTGTCCAGTCATCATCAGAGAGGCTTCCTCCAGCAGCAGAAGGGAACAGAGGCAGAGACCCACAGCCAGACATTATGCAGAGAGTTTAAATTGGAGTTCTCCATCAAACACCTCCCCTAAGAGCTCAGGGAATCCTGTGAGAGAGGAGGTGGAAAGATTGGAAGAGTCAGAGAGAATGGCCCTCTGAATCAACTAAGCAAGGCGCATACGAGCTCATAGAGACTGAAGCACCAAGCACAGGACCCACGCAGGTCTGCACCAGGTCCTCTGCATATATGCTATGGCTATTAGCTTAGTATTTTTGTGGGACTCCTGATTATGAGAAAGAGTGGGTCTCTGACTCTTGTGCCTGCTCTTAGGACTCTTCCTGTTGGGTTGCTGTGTCCAAACATCAATATGAAAGTCAATTTTGACTCATCTGCTACATTTTATTTTGTAACATTTGGTTGTTATTGCTTAGAATTCTTTTTTTTTTCCCTAAAGAGACAGAAGGGGAGTGGATTAGGAAGGCATTAGATGTGGGGAGGAACTGGGAGGAGTGAACGGAGGGGAAACTATAATCAGGATATATTGTATGACAAAAGAATCTCTTTTCTTTCTTTCTTTCTTTTTCTTTTTGGTTTTTCGAGACAGGGTTTCTCTATGTAGCTTTGCACCTTTCCTGGAACTCACTTTGTAGACCAGGCTGGCCTCGAACTCACAGAGATCTGCCTGCCTCTGCCTCCCGAGGGCTGGGATTAAAGGCGCACACCGCCACTGCCCAGCAAAAGAATCTATTTTCAATAAAAAAAAATAAAGCCCACATTTAATTCTTTAAAAAAGGAAACATCATTATTGTCCAAGGGCTGTTTTATCCATGTCCTCTCTTTTCCTACTACACTGCTCTATCTAGCATTCTTTTCAGTGTCATGCTCTGTGGTGGGCAGCTGTTCTAGCTATGACCTTGAAGCACTGCCCCTAGTGAGGTAACAGGTAACTGTTACACCTGCCTAGGACCTTGAAGTACATGTCTCTGGGGCGTGGCTGCTCCGGACCCTTAAGACCTGGGATGCACGTAGGCGGCTCTCTCTCTTCATCTCCTCGTGGTATTGGATGCTGAGATCTTGGACCAGGCAAATCAGTGTGGGACATAGCTCAGCTGTCCCAGACCCTACGATTAATCTCCCATGGTAGTGAGTTAACCCCAAATAAATTCCTTTGCTCATTAAATGGGCTCGGTGGAGTTCTCACATTAATACTCAGCGCAACTAGTACTTTCTTCTAGATTTTTTCCCCTCTGGCTTTCCCAGTCATGGAAGGTTGAAAGCTAGTCACTGGAGAGTGTGAAGCATTTAGATTTCGCTTTTAGCATTTGACAATTTCTTCTCCAAATGTCCTCAGTTGTTGTACTCCCCATTAACAAAAGAAGTCACTTTACCAATGGGATAGGGAAATAAGCCAATAGAATTCTGTCATCTATTGAGAGCTTACCCATAGCTTGGAGAGTACTGGAGGGCTCTTTCGATCACATCTCCTTCAAACTGGATGGTGTTTCCATTTTCCACAGTGAAAGTAGCCTTCTTAAAAGGGAACATGCTCGGGTTTGGAGACCCAGGAGCCAGAGAGATGAGGGCTTTTGGTGCCTTGCTCATTATCTCAACTATAATAAACACGAAAAAGAAGAAAAAAAATGTCTACTGAAGCATTTTATAAACAGACAACTCCGTATGCGTTATGTCAACTATCATGTTTTACAACTTCTAGTGATAGAATGTGCTGTGGCCTGAATGTGGGTGTCTCTGACCAATTCTTATATTAGAATCTAGTACTCAATGCGATATATTAAAGATGGGATCAGATCATGATAACTCTGCCCTCAGAAACGGAATTGGTGTTCTTATGAAACAGGCCGAGCTGCAGCAACAAGCATCATCATCATCATCTATCGGGAATTGGGTACCTCTTTGGGTACCTGATGTGGGACTTCCCAGCCTCCGGAACCGAGAGAAGAACCTTCTCGCTATTTCAGCTCCTCCAACACCCCCAGCGAAAGTACTCACTGCCTTGCCTTGCCTCAGCCCAAGTTGCTAGTGAACAAAAAAGTTCTGTATTCCTCCTTCAATTAATGCTCACAGATTGTCTTCACACTTGAACGAATGGGTGCAACCTAGCGGTGACCGCCACAACAGTGCAGCAATGCACCGTGCGGAGCTTCTGGCTTTGGTTTTTCACCTGTTCCTCTGATGGGGGAAGGCTTTCTGGCAAGGCTGGTTGCCGTGAGGAACCGTGAGTAATTCATGTCTCTGCTGGTCGCGTGGCACAGGACTAGGAAGGCCGGTCACTTAGAACAACCTCCCAGCTCACGGAGCCTGCGCAGAACGCCACCCAACCTGCCTGGCTACTGGGGCGTCCTCCGGTGCCTGCGATCTAAATAGGCCCGGGCCAGGCAGCAGCAGGGACAAAGTCCATCTGCAGAGGGGATGGGCACCGTGGCCGATGCGGGTAGCCTGCAGTAGGCCACGCCCTCTCCCACCCCGTGCCCCGGCCTATGGCAGCCGACCGCAGGGCGTGGCCTACAGCAGTGCACCCGCCAAAATGGGCGTGTCGGGATGAGAAAGGCCAAGGCCCCGCAGTGATGCACAAACGCCACAGGGATTAGTGCCCGAATCCACACGAAGGCAGCGTGGACTCTTGACCTTGCAGCGCGGAGTCACGCAACACAGAGTCGCCCTTGGACAAGGTGTGGCCTGCCAGATCTTTGAAATGAGCCCCTGGCACCGGACCTGATCTCAGGATCCTGGTCCTTCCGTGCCATCTGGTGGTGGCTTTGTTCCATTGCAGCGGCGACTGTAAGAGGCGCTCAGCCTGGTGTCTCAGTACCAAGGCTGTGCTAAATTCTCTCTCTCTCTTTTTTCTTTAATTAAACTCTTGGCACTCTCTGCCCAGTCTTCAAGGAGAATCAGATGAATTCCAGTAACTTTTCCTCCAATATATGAGCCCGGTGGAGTACCAGTGGGGAGAGTTGGCCCCCAAATTCAAAGATGCATTCTGAAGTCACCTGGATTCTCAGTCTCCCGCTGAGTTCCAGAGCTTTCACCTTGTAAGAGCTCCATCTAAGGCAGAGATAAAGCGATGATCAAGTACGAGCTCATGAACTACCTGGCCGACGGCCTTACAAAGAGAAACTGTCTTAGGTTCACAATCATTTAAAGGAGAAGGATACAGTGAACAAATCCCATCGGGAGTACTTTTGGCAGTGGAGGTGCCCTGGGCCGTACAGGGAGTGAGTTACAAAATGATGAAAGAACAGCTGGGAATTCAGGGTTAAAGCTTGTCTCTGGAAAGCAAGGCAGCCCACATTGCTTTTGAGGCGTCATCTTTATTTGACCACGGTAGCTAAAAACAGCTGTGGCAAGTGAGAGCCTTCACCCTGTGCTGGGGTGGGTGAGACGGGCTTTGGAGACGGTAATCATTCCAAGGTTAAAGGGGGCGCATACCGCAGTAGCTTGACTTCTCAGCATCGGAGTCCAGCTTCTTACTGTACTCAAACACTCTGAAGAGAGAACACAGTGTGTGGCATCTAAGACCAACAGATCGCGAGATGAAAATCCCTAATCTTTGAGTAGCTTGCTGCATTCTCCACATGGCTTTTTCTGTGTTTTAATTAATGTTATACTGCCGTGGTAGTGCACCTTGCCCAAGGTAACTTATAAAAGAAAGCATTTGATTTCAGGGCTCCCAGTTCCAGAAGGTTAGTTAGCGTCCTTGACCACCATGGCGGGGAGCATGGCCGCAGGCAGGCACCGAGCAGTGGTGCTGAAGCTGGAGCTGAGAGTTTACATTTTGATCCGCAGGCAAGGGGCAGGGAGAGCTAACTGGAAATAGCGTCAGTCTTTGAAACCCCGAAAGCCTGTCGTCACCAGTGACATACCTTCTCCAACAAGGCCATACCTCCAGATCCTTCCCAAACAGTCCCACCAGCTGGGGACCAAGTACTCAAACATGTTAACCCTTTCTCACTCAAACCACCAGATCCTGGAGTTAGACAGACAAAATAATTGAGATACGGACTGGTTATACGCTGGGTGACGACGATTCAGGCCACGTAGGGACACAAAGTGGCCCATCAGGGAAGGTAATGTGTGCTGGGGGTTATGGCTGTAGGGTCGCAAGGCAGACTATAGCCACAGTCCGTGGAAAGGGGCTGCATATTAGTTATTTTTTTCTCGTTGAGGTAACCAACAGTTTAATGAGATACGGTCATATTGGCAGAGAAGCTCAGAGGCAGGAGAGTGAAGTGTCTGGTCCCATGACCTCTACAGTCAGAAAGCATTAAGCCTACTTATGGAGGGAACCGGTAACCAGGAAGTCAAACCTTAAGGGCTCTCCCTAGTGAGCCACTTTCTCCAGCCAGGCTCCTCATCTAAAGATTTTAGAACCTTCCCGAGCAGCCTCACTGTGTATTCGAACCCGTGAGCTCCTGGGAGAGATTTCACATTCAAACCACCACAGACTGCCAGGAGTTAAGCAGAGAAGAGCTTAGCTGTCAATCCGAAGTCACAAGTTGAAGGTAAAATTGACTGTCAGAGAGGCCAGGCTCTGGCTTTGTCAGGAGCGGTTCTCTCGAGGGAGCAAGATGAAGGAGCAAAGCTCATGTCTTAGGGCCGAGTCTTTAAAGACTTAGTTTAGGATTGCCGGAGGATAGAGCTGAGGGACCAGATCCTTTATCCAAACATTTATTGAATCCCTTACTCTCTGCAAAGACATGTAGTGAATTTTAAAGGGTAGTGGAGACTGTTCACTGTTCTTGAAGAACAGGAGGGGTGAGCGATTTCATATGAGGCAGTGTCTGGCAGAGGTGGATGCTCTGCTAAAGAAAGAAGAAAGAGGGAAATGATGATTTTTAATAGACAGATATAATAAAACACAGCTGGGTTGGAAACATATTTCTTTTATGATCTTGGTCATGGATGCAGTCTAAAATCAAACAGAGTCACTCACAGCCTAATTGTCATTTTCCACAAATTTCTCTTAAAACTTAGAGGACAAAGAAGGGCCTGTTTTTCACTTATCAGGGTCTTGTCCCGTAATTAGGGAGATAACCAAGCTTTCAAACACCACATTTGGGACTGGAGATACAGCAGAGTGGTAGAGTACTTGCCTAGCATGTACAAAATCCTGAGTTCAGTCCTCAGCACCACAGAGCAGAGCAAAGCAAAACCAAGAAACATGATTGTGTTTGGATAAACTTTTCTCATTTATGTAATCTGCATACTTTGAGGCTAAGTTGTTGAGATGGTCTTGGCTTATGGAATGAGAAATGGCTCTATTTATTGGGAGGATAACAAACAAAAGTATATTAATTACCTATTTTTGACAAGTTATTCCCAAACGTAACAATTGAATGAGTCTGCTAGGGATTCCATGATAAAATACTCCTGTGCAGCTCACACAGGGGGGATTATTTTCTCCCACAATGAGGCTGTCAGGCCAAGGTCCGTGTTAGCTGGCCTGCATTCTTTAGAGGGTATTCTCTTCGGAGTGTGGATGTCTTTTTCTCTGTACATTCATCTAGCAACTTCTTTGGGGATATCTACACACCTGATGTCTCTCCTCTTTTAAGGATACTGGTTATACTGGATCAGGCCTACCCTCAGGACCCTAGTTTACCTCTTTAAAATCCCTATTCAACAGAGTTAGAGTGGAGCCAGGGCTTACGGGTTATTGGTACCAAGATGAAACTGTGTTTGTCAAGGTCAGGATGTTATGAAGGGGAACTCATATCGGCTTGTGTGTTATAAGTACTGTCTCCAGGAGTTTCTACAGAATGCACAAGAAAGTGCTTCCCATTATGTACAAGCTCTGCACACTTTTAGTAGTCTTTAAGATTGTATCAATCTAGAAAAAGATGGTCAGGACAGAAGAAACTACCCTGCAATGGTATCTCCACCAACGAGCTGGCACCTGCTTAGTCATCTCAAGTCTCCAAGACCATTGACTGTTTGCATCTAAGCAGTTTGTGAGAGTTTCCCCCTTCCTGTATGAACGAAAACTGTTCTTCCTTTCTTTGGTGCAAACGGAGCTCACAATAGTGTCCAGACGGACTGTGACTATATAAATCTCCCCTTAGTGTCTCTTCAGTCTTGGCCCAAACATCAAATGCTTATCTCACAATTATGTGGGGGCTGGAATCCGGGGACTTCTTAGTTGGTGGCTCTGCCGTGGTTAACCCCGGGAAGATAATGGTGTGGTCAAGATAATGGTGTGGGCCGACTCCACCTGGAAGACCGAGTGGGCCTGGAAGAGCGGCTTCCAAAGTGGCTCGTTCAAGTGCCGTATTAGTTTACAGCAATTGTAACAAAGTAGCCCAAACAGGGTAGCAGATTCTTATCGTTCCACAGGTTTGCAAAGTTAAAAGTACAAAATAAGGTTGGCTCTCTCTGAAGAAAAAAAAAAAAACAAAACAACAAAGCAAAAATCCCAGGAAGATTATCTGTTTACCTTCTATGTTCTGGTGGCTTGCTTTCCAACTTTTGTTTTTGTTGACTAATGATTGACTGTAACTCTGGTGTTGGTGCCAGAGTTTCCTGTCCTTACCTTACCTTAACAGTGTTCCTCGTCACCTGTGTATATAAAACCCTATCTTCAGGGAAGATTGCCTTCGGAGGTAACAGGAGTTAAGATGATAACATATCTACTTTTCCGTATGCCCGTTTTATCGGGAATACGCGGTTATCAGTCCAGGATCTCTTGTTGGCCGTTGGCTGGGAGCTTGGATGCTTTTCTTGTGTGTCTTTCTGCAGGGCTGCACAAATGTTTCCGGGGCATGGATGACTTGTTTTCCTCTGAGTGACTTAAAGAGGAGGCCTTTCAAAAGCAACTTGTCCTGCATTTTGTTCACTGGAAATGGGTTGCTAAGTCTAGTCCACACGAATGGGAGTCAGATTCTGCCTTTTGAAGCAAAGAATACATTTAGCTTGAAAACCATCATTGAAGGGAATCCAGGTTAGACCGCATCAGGCCAGAACTTTGGTCAGAGCAGTGGAATGAGGTTCAGGTGCGAACCAAGTCACAGAGATTGTACTGACATCAGTGGTTGATTCAGGCCTTAAAACTCCAGGATCGAGTAGGCACATAGCTAAAATGGGTTTCCAGTGGTTCTAGAGAGCAAGCAAAGCAGAACTTCTGGGAAAGGAAGTGTCAGCAGCAAGGCTGCCTTTCCAATTTCAGACACTATATTTTTAGTTCTACACTTTCCTTGTTACTTTATAAAAAACTCCAGTTTTCTCTTGGGACCATCCTTTCGTTCACTCTGTTTTTCTGGTGTGTTACAATAGTTTGTTTAACCCAGTTGAGGTAGGTGTTCTCAAACCCTTGCTAGCTAATTTAAATGTCTTCCTTATCATAGCATTCAATTCATTGCCTTTGTTTACATCATGAAACTATGCCATATATTTTATGTTCCTGCACATTCTGAGTAATTTCAACTTTATTGTGGCATTGCAACCATGAGGCTATGGAGATCCTGAAATCTCTTTAGCCCTTCAAAAAACATTAAGGGTTTTGTTTATACTTACATAGTCTCTCTCCCTTTCTCTCTCCCTTTCTCTCTCTCTCTCTCTCTCTCTCTCTCTCTCTCTCTCTCTCTGCACACATAAGTGCCACAAAGTAGGTGGAGGTGAGAAGACAACACATTGGTTGCACACATGGGTTCTCTCCTCTACCATGTGTGCCCCAGGAACTGAACTCAGGTTGTCAGGCTTGCTGGCTGATCTCTTTACCTGCTGAGCATCTCACCTGCGCTAGCAAGGATTTTATGTGGAGACAGTCAGAAGCATGTTGAACTAAGAAGGATTGGGAATGTAAGAGCTGAGAAATACCAGTGTGAATAAGTTTTAGTTACAAATAATCAAGTGACCTTTTAATCATTTAGCATCAACGCTGATGCTTTGTGTAGCCAAGGATACAGACATCTTTCAGATTTAATCCATAAGGTAAGTCGTTGACCTCTTTCCCCTCCTACACGGTGTATTTATTTTTGCACTTAATTATTATTATAACATAATTTAAAATTTTCATTTATTTATTTTTGTGATATGATATGATATAGTGTGTGTATGTGTGTGTGTGTGTGTGTGTGTGTGTGTGTGTGTGTGTGTATGTGAAGTGCCACAGTATGCATGTGGAGGTAAGAGGACAACTTTTGGAGGTTGGTTCTCTCCTTCTACCATAGGGGTCCCAGAGATAGAATTCTGGTCATCAGGCACTTTTATTCAGAAAATCATCTTGCCAGCCTAGTATAATTTAATAATAAATTACAAGTTAGAAATTTGCATGGTGACTTCTTTGCATATGAAGTCCATATTTTTTTCTACATTATACACCACTATGTCAATACTGTGATCAAACCAGCATCCCTGGATATAATGCTACAAGAATGTAGATGTGTATTTTAGTCACTCACTGAAGATCTCCCTCCATTAATAGGTCATCAGAACATTTTTTTATACTCGATTGAAACCAGTTTCCCTCTCATGTCTACATGGAAATCAGTCATGTAGCTCTTCATAACAAGACTTATTATTTGTTTGTATTAAAACAAACAAAACAACAACAGCAACAACAACAACAAACACCTCTCCTCAGCTGACTTCCTCTTTTGTCTACCTGCTGGCCTTCCAATGAACAGTTAGATGTCAGAAAAAGTTCTATACAATGCTGATGCTCCAGCCCAGAAAATACAAAATGCATGCATCCATCCAAGGTCCTCTGTTTCCTTAAAATGTAACCCTGGAGCAGCAGCACCTGTAGGAAAAGTGAGCATGGTACCAACAGTGACTACCTTTCAACTAGCCAGACATTGCAAAGCACCCTAACAGGACCATGGAGAAGACTGCCTTGGGACACATCCTGCTACTGCTTCCCACAGCTCTACAGTAGACTGAAGTAGGCTTTCCTCATGAGAAAGATAAGACTGAAGCGTGTAAAAGCAAAGTCTAAACCACACTGGCGAGTTCCTGCACACATGCTATCATTTCTTTTGCTGTGGCCCTTGATATAAATGCTACGCACAGTCCTAAGTCCATTGAATTCTTCAGATATTGCTGGCAGGCTTTGACACGCAGAGGTGTGAGGTAGGAAGTCTTCCCACCCAGGAGGAGCCAGTGCGATGACCTGCACCTGTGGTGATATATGTTCTGTGCATCGAACAAGAGTGATTTTGTATTTCACTCCTGATAAATAAGAGTATGACAGCACTGACTGCTGACAGCCCAGACCCAATGTAATTTAGCAGAGGGTTTGACTCTTCTTATACTTTAAAACCAGCCAAACCTCCTGGGTACCCAACCAATTAAAGTAGCAAATGATCCCGAGATTAGGATTCCAGGGCCCAAAGCAATGATTTTCATAAATGGGACAGTGACAATGTTCATATTGTCTAACTTCAGCCCCCACAGCATAGCAAAATTCCTTAGAGTAGTGAAGCATCAGGTTAATCACCAAGGTGACCAACCCAATGGCAGCACAAAGCATCTCCTGAGGAATTCTATCATCAATACTGTGTGTTTTAAATGGTATGAAGTTTGAGCCAAATAATAGTGCCCCAGAGAAAGATGCCAAGAGTTTGGCCTGTTCTATCACTCTTTGTGACTCCAAAGATGGCAGATAGCAAGCTTTAAAGTCACATGTGAATTTAGAGACTTTAGGGCTCAGAGGCACCCTGCAGTTTGTCCCCAGGAGTCAAGTGAAACTCCAGTCCTATTCATCCCATAAGCTGGACCTCCTGCCACTGGTACTTCCTCATCTTTCTGTACTCTCCACATCTCCCTCAAGGTTGGAAGCTATACGCACCTCCCTTAACCTTCTTGACCGTTTTGAAAAGCAACCGTACAGTGACAGAAAGAAGGGGAGGAGAGCCATGGCCAAGGGTGTCTCTAGGGATGAACTTCTCTTCCCAGCCACCAGCAAGCATTTGTGATGGAAAGTTTAGACTGAATGAGAACAAAAGGAAATGGTGTCTTGTGGCCTCACATGGACTGAGAGGGGGTGACGTCATTTCCCTTGCCTGTCATCCTGTCTTTGAATGCTTGGGGGTGCCCATTTCTGAAATTGAACCCTGCAACTCAATGGGGCGTGACAAGAGCGCATGTGTAAATGCTTGTGTAATTTGTAATTTGCAATTTGTAATTTGTAAAAGCATGTGTAAATGTTTAGCTTGAAAGCTTGGCTTAGATGATATAGGCAGGTGTTAGTGATGAATGAACACGTTGTGAGTAGAAAGAATACCAGACCATGAGTGAAAGTTTAATTGCTCGTAGGTTAATATTTTATCCTCATAGAAGCAGAGTTACAACTGGTGGTTGAATTTTCCTTATTTTATTTCTGTGAAAATGAATATTCTCAACTGAAAGTTAAATATAAAACATAGTTCTAAGGGGATGGTAATGTTTAGCGGGTAAAAGGCTTTTGCTGCCAAGCCTGGCAACATGGGTTCCATCTTTTGATGCACACAGTGAAGGAGCAGAACCAATTCCTACAAGTTGATTTCTGACTTCCACATGTGCCAAGCACATCTCCCATCCCACACCTACAAAATAAATACATAAATGGAATAAAAAATAGAATACTTGAATGGGTTTGTTTTAGTATAACTACATGGAAACCTAATGCTACAGAAGTTTCTGTGTGTGTGTGTGTGTGTGTGTGTGTGTGTGTGTGTGTGTGTGTGTGTGTAATATGGATGGAGCCAGCATATAGTACGGGAGACAATGCCCAAACTAGACATTTTGCGCCACCAAGGAAAACCTATAATGTTGGTAATGGGTTACATCTTGTTGAGCTACTGACCAAAGGGATCTTATGGACCCCCAAACATTACAGGCTATTACCATGGCTATTGGTTACTTTCCACACCCTGATGATATGGCCCCAAACTGAAGACAAGACTTACTCATGTCATCAAATGTGGGGTAGTCAAGCTGGTAGCCAACTAGAGGCTTCACCCCTACTGACTAGCATTTATGATGCTGGAAGGTACGTTGCATGCTACAGGAGGAGAAAATTAATCTTCATTATCATCCAGTTATAAATATTGCAACCTACAACAGCAACCTGACTACAAGATATACTGGTGTAACAGTAGTACAGATGTTATGGATATAACCAAGCACTTTTGATTGGATTTAAGGTTCACGCCTTGAGATAGAACCCATACATGATACTGCTAAAGTAGCCAATAAATACCCTGAGACTAGATAGGTCATGGACTAGGGGAAACCTACTACTGTTATTCTGCTAAAGGAACATATCAATAAAATGACTACTAATGACACACTGTTGTACCTTGCTCAACCTAGTGATGGATTGTTTATGTTAACTTGACACAAGCTAAAGTCATTTGAGAGGAGGGAACCTCAATTTCGAAAATGCCTCCATAAGATCAGGTTGTAGGCAGGCTTGTAAGGCATTTTCTTAATTGGTGATTGATGGAGGAGGGCCCAGCCCACTGTGGGTGGTGCCTTCCCTGGGCTGGCGGTCCTGGGTTCTATAAGAAAGCAGGCTGAGCAATCCATGAGAGCAAGCCAGTAAGCAGCATTCCCCCATGGCCTCTGCCTCAGCTCCTGCCTCCAGGTTCCTGCCTTATGTGAGTTTTGTCCTCACAGCTTTTGATGATGAACTGTTATATGGAACTGTGAGTGAAATAAACCCTTTCCTCCCCAAGTTACTTTTGGTCATGGTGTTCCATCACAGCAACAGTAACCCTGTCTAAGATGGTATCTAATCACCATCAACTACAGAGTAATTTCTTCTTCTTCTTCTTCTTCTTCTTCTTCTTCTTCTTCTTCTTCTT
>CABHPQ010165391.1:12578-40075 GCA_902168405.1 Peromyscus aztecus | reverse complement strand
GTGTGTGTGTGTGTGTGTGTGTGTGTGTGTGTGTGTGTAGATTCATCCCATGTGTAAGTCCATTATTGCCCCCACCAAAGTCAGGGTAAAGAATGACTCCATCACTGTAAAGGATCACTGTAAAGGATCTCACTCCAGGGCACATCTTCAGATTGCCCACCTTGTGCCTTGTGCAGGCCCCAAGGCAGGTCTGCCTGTCCTGTCTGGCTCTGCCCAGTAAGGAAGGTTGGGGACTGGGTGTCTAGGAAGAGGTCTCCTAGGACTAACGTCTGTGAAGAGGCCCATCTTGCTGTGTTCTTTTTTCTTTAAATAAATATTTCTTATTTTATAATTAATTTAATTTTACATATCAGCCACTGATTCCCCTCTCCTCCCTCCTCCCACCCCCAGTCCTCCCCTCACAATCCACCCCCCTATTCCCACCTCCTCCAAGGCAAGATCTCCCCTGGGGATTCAGCCCAGCCTGGTAGATTCAGTTGAGGCAGGTCCAGTCTCCTCCTCCCTGCACCAGGGCTGAGCAAAGTCTCAGCATAGGCCCTAGGTTCTAGGCCCTCTGGATAAGTGAGACAGTTGCTGTGTTCTTAAGGAAGGAAAACAGACTCTAAGGACTTGATCCTTCCAAAGGGAGGCTTGGGGACAAAGGCTTTGGGAATTCAGCACCATGGACAGGCTCAGAGTGGCAAGACACAAAGGGCTTATAGACCAAGACAGGTGCTGTGTATGTCTCTCTGGGTAGACTCCTAATCTGCAGATGGACTGAACTGGGGTGACCCCCACCCCACCCCATAGGGTTTCAGGACAGGGGAATGAGAACATTTGAGGGGGCAGATCTCTGCTTTCCATTATTCAGGACTCATCCCGAGTCTTCTGAGGTTTTCTCCTTGACTCTCTCCACCTTGCTCTCTTCCTCTGAATTAATTTTCCCTACAATCTGGCAGAACCATCCAAGACAGTCCAGAAGCACACCGTGTGCTTGTCCCTGCCTTCTCCCACATACAAAGCTGCACCCCCCAATGAAATGTGACTGCCTCATAGCAGGACCAGCTTGCCCTTCACTCGGTTTCCGTTGTCTCCTTTTCTACCCGGTGTTGGACTAAGCAGTCAGAGTTTTTCTGGAGGACATATTAGCCATGGGATGTCAGTTTTGATTCTCCTTATACGGTGCACCTTTTTCTGTCTCACATCATTGGTACAGGAAGCAGAGGAGGCATGATCAAATGTCAAGACATCTTCCAGAAGCCCAGCCTTCCTATTCCTCCACCTCAATGTGTCAGAATTCGGTCTTTCAAACCCTTGTCCATGGGATTCCTTACCCCCAGAATTTTCTGTGTATTGTGGAATTGGCTTCATCAAGCCAGGGAACAGCTTCCCCAGAGAAGTCTTCATTGGCATCACCGAGAAACCTTGCCCAGGGTCCTGGTGGCCCCTCTGGGGCTGAAGGAACTTACTCTCTCAGCTGCTGGAAGATGGTTGTTTGACAGCTCACATCTATCAGCCTCACCCAAAACCAGAGACTGGCCAGTGACAGGGTAGAAAGGCCCCTTCCCCTCTCCCCAACACTGTACAGCTCTGAAGAGTCACCTTGTCTTTGGAGATGCTGTGCAATCACCTGAAACTTCCACTGAGGCTGCCCTGATGCCCAGCTGCTTCCTCTGCCCCATCCTGCTTCCTCCGCTCTCATATAAGCACTGGTTCGAGACCACGCTTGGATGGACTCTGCATGCTAATCATCTTTGCATCAGCTTCGGCTTGACTACCTTATGGCATCTCTACAGTCCTGGCCCTCTGGGATTAAGCTTCTTGCTAACACCCCTGCCTGCTAGCTGGCTATACAAACCCAGGCTTAACAAGAGAGAGGAAATCCGCCCTCCACATCTATTTCCTCAAGTCTCCTGGAAGACTGGCTCATTCCACTTTCTATGACAATGATTAGCCCTATGTCTAGGAAGTTCCTGGGGCCATCTGTGTAGGGAAATGGGCTTTAAAAGCAAGCATACTGGCTGGGCGGTGGTGGCGCATGCCTTTAATCCCAGCACTCGGGATGCAGAGGCAGGTGGATCTCTGTGAGTTTGAGGCCAGCCTGGTCTACAGAGTGAGTTCCAGGAAAGGCACAAAGCTACACAAAGAAACCCTGTCTCAAAAAACCAAAAAAAAAAAAAAAAAAAAAAAAAGCATACTGGGTCTCCGACCTTGATTCCTTCACTAACCAACTAGGTGATCTTGGAAAGTTATCCAAATCTCTCTATTTGGAACCCATAATGATAGTAAAAGCATTGTAGACCTACTGTGAGGACTAAATGATACAGTAGAAGTAAGAATGCTTATATACCACGATGTCTGGTGTGTAAATGCGTACTCAACACACATCTGTGCTACCCTCTTCTTCTTTTATGTCTGGGGTAATCTTCTACTTGCCAATTCTTATTTTTATTTTTAATAAATTTGTAAAACTATGAATTAATTGCATACATTAATTAATTTTAGACAAGGCCTCGATCTGTAGTTCAGGCCTTCCTGGAACTCACTCTACAGACCAAGCTGGCCTCAAACCCATGAAAGTCTGCCTGGCTCAGTCACTTAACTGGTGGAATTACAGGCGTGGGCTACCAGCTAGTGGTCATGGTGGTGAAGAGTATTGCTGACTCATGTAAATGAAGTAGATCTGCAATCTTCTGTCTTGTCTGGTCTTTTAACTGTACAGAGGGCTGGAGGATCACAAAGCCAGGTATCCCCAAAAGTAGTTGGGTCACCTAAGAGGCGACCTTTTACTTGCTCAAAACTTCAACTCACGTAAGCATCGAGAACTCTAGCACCATGGTGAATCATTACTTTTGTACTCCTAAGTTTAGGGCATGCAGTTCAAAAGTTTTTGCTGACTCATTTTTGAGACCTACAAACAGATATAGTACAAGTCCACAGAAAAAGTTTAGAATTTTCCTTGGGATGGATGATGGAGGTGGGGTGGTGTTCATTCAATTTAATTTTCCCATATATTTAAAAAATGTATTTGTTTTATTGTATGTGTGTATGTCCACCATGAACATGCAGAGGTCAGGAGAGGCACCAGAGCCTCTGGAACTGGGGTTACAGACAGTTGTGAGCTGCCGCGTGAGTCCTGGGGATTGAACCTGGGTCTTCTCCAGACTCTTTCTCTTTGTCCTCCTCCACTTCTAGAAAACTCTTGACATCTAATGAAGATTCCTCATGATGTGAGGAACAGTGAATGCTTCCACTTTACTCCAAGGGGAAATGGAAGCCAGCCAAGCTAACATTCATATCTGCCGGGAGCAGCGATTTTGTTTCCTTAATCACAGGACCAGCCTTCCTCTTAAGCAACAGGCGAAGGCTGGTGAGAAGGAAACATCTTAAGTTCAGGCTACTTGGAACCTAACTGTCACTGGAGGGGATGTGAGCAGATGCACAGCCTCTTAGTGTTTTCTGAGTGCTGGGGAGATGGCTCGGTGGTTAGAGCACTTGCCTTGCCAGTTCAGATTGGAGTTCAGATCCCCAGAAACCCGCTTAAATGCAGAGTGGGATGCCGGCCTACCTGCAAATTCCAGCCTCTGAGCAAGGTGACTAGCCAGACTAGCCATATTGGCCATGTGTGGTGGTACAGGACTTTAAGCCCAGACCTTGGGAGACAGACAAGTGAACCTATGAATTCTAGGTCAGCCTGGTCAATATAGAGAGTTCCAGGCCAGCTAGGGATGCATAGCATAATCTTGTCTCAAAATATATGAGTGTATGTGTGTATGTATGTATGTATGTATATGTGTGTATGTATGTATGTATATATATGTGTGTGCACACATATATACACACACATATATGCACGCATACACACACACACACACACACACACACACACACACACACGGTGGGGGGGGAAGAGTTAGTCTTGTGAAAGTGTAACTTGTCTCTAAAGTTCTCTCTCCACCGTCTCCTACCCTTTCAACCTTACCATCCTCTCATTCTTTCCCCCCTCTCCCTGGGGAGGCAGGAGGCCTTCACCTACCCAGGGCTGGTGCCGCCTTCTCAGTATATGTGTGTGTGTGTGTTCAGGTCCTTGGCATTCAGGGTGGCAGCCACACACACAGTACACACTCTACTCCAGCGGGGCCTTTCGGACAACCCCAGACCAGCACACACTGTCCTTGGTGACACTAACATGCCAGGCCGCAGAATGCTGAGTTCAGCCCCAATTAAAGGGCCGTCTCAGAACAGGCCGCCGGCCCCAGCGTTGCCGATGTGGGCCTTGGTGAGAGCTTCCCCTCTCCACTCTGTTTGCACTGTCTCTATTTTCCTGCGTCTCTACTTCACTGTCTCTCCCTGAGTGTGTATTTCTCTCCATCTCTTCACTTGTTGGTCTCTGCCCTTGTCTCCATTACTGAATCTCCTAGATCTTTCACTGAATAATTCTGACAAACACTTGTGCCTACCCCGCTGAAATGGCTGGGCTCTGTGACAGGCAGGCTGCTGCTGTCCCTGTTCCCTTGAACATTTCTGTACCTTCACCGGTCCTTCTCACTCTGCCCAGAGGCCCAGTTCCTGCTTCTCAAGGCAGAGAAAATTGTCATTCCAGACGCCTCATGTCCTTGAAATGATTGTAATGTGCATTTGTGTGACTTCAGGTGTTCAGGTTTCCAGTCCCACCTTTAGGATGTAAGAACTTCTTTCCCACCAGGCTTGCAAAACCAGTTGGCATTTCCAGGCAAGCCTGTGGCAGCAAAGACCAAGGCCACATCACTCATCTGCCCGGCCCTGAGGAGATCTGGCAAAAGGCAGACGGCATTTGGCCTCCCTTGGTGTTGTGACTTATTTTTTATATTGTAATTTAATCTTTTTTTTTTTCAAGACAGGGCCTCAAACTTGCTATGACTTTGAACTTCTGATCCTCACACTTCTACCTCCTAAGTGCTGGGATTACAGGCCTGAGAGCCACCATGCCTATTATGTGCTGTGCTGGGGATAGAATCTGAGGTTTTTGTGTATGCTGGATCAGCATTCTACCAGTTAGTCTTGAGATCTGTCTCTTGAGAGCCATGAGCCAAAATAACTGCTCCATAAGAGAGCCCCAGTGAGGGATGTTAGGCTTGGGGTGGGTGTCAGATGAGACAATGAGGATACTACTGGGAAATCCAGAGACCACAGAGGATGCCCCCCAACAACGTGTGTGTGTGTGTGTGTGTGTGTGTGTGTGTGTGTGTGTGTGTGTAGAGAGAGAGAGAGAGAGAGACAGAGAGAGAGAATGCATGCATGCATGCCTGTGTCTGTTAAATTCACAGGTCTCATTCTTTGGTCTTTCCTTAGGTGGATACAGATTGGCTAAAGAAAACACAAACGAAGGGCAGAACTTATTTATATAACTTTGGCATTGACCATTAGGTTTTACCACGGGCAACAGATGTATTGGTGTTTGTGTCAGGGATGAGGAAGCAGGCTGTCTTGCAAACTACAGAAAGGAAAAGTTCTAGGTAGGCGTAAGAATGGCAACAACGGCATTCAGTTAATAATGTAGGCTCAGACCAGACCATGCTCTTTGTCAATCGAGACATTTATGATTTATGGATTAGAGCACCTTTCCATCATCTCCCTATTCTCTTCAGACACAGGGTCCCTGAAGGACCCACGTTAGGGACACACTGGACTTGTCTCCATCTTCTCTGTCTTTCCAATATAAATGTCGTTAGACCTCCTTCCTGCCTCCCTGCCCACCCTACCATCTTCTGCCCTGTCTGATTGTTCATGCTCCTCCAACCCATGCTCTTGCTCTGGGCTCTTTCATGTGACCCCTCCTGGCTGTGTTGACCTGCACTCTTTGACACTCGGTGTGGAGTGGGAACGTTCCTCAGCAGACACCTGAAACCTTTTCCCATATCCTAGGAATGAAAGGTTTGTGTGGACTGTTGAATGAGTTTTTGAAAATGAGTGCCTATTCTGTGCCTAGCATTATGAAGCAATTTCAGGTAGGCGCATTATCTTATTGAATTGGAGACCAGCCCATTCTTGAGGAGCAGAAACCTGAACCCAAAGAGGCTTCTCAAAGCTACATCATCAGGGCAAGGCTAGGAACCTAGTTCCGCAACTGGAACTTGTCTGAAATTGCTCCTTCTGATAAATAAGGAAGGAGGGAAAATACTTCCATAGTTCTTGCTCAGATAATTAATTAATTAACTTACTATTTATGGTGCGGGGGATCAAACCCGGGGCCTTGCTTGTGCAACACTCTACTACTGAGCTACAACCCCAGCTGAAAATCCTTCTGTCCCTTAGCAGCTGCTTGGGAGCTGCATCCAGCTCTCCCAGGCCTGCAGTATACTGAACCAGACTCAGGAGTGGCAGGAACCTTGGCTCTTAGAGCAGCATAGCCCATGCTCTGGGCCGGATGGGCACAGTGGGTGACAGATCCTGAGCCAGGGGAAGCCTGGAAGTGAGAGGAAGTCCCGCAGCAGGGAGGAAGCCCCTTAAGCTGGTGTCAGCCCGAGGCTCAGAGGTGAAGATTACCAAGGACTTCCAGGTTGTGGGAAGGATCCAGCCTCCATCTCCTGATGGGAAACAGGAGGTTGACTATAAGGCTGCTGTTGAAGCTCTCCAGGGGAGAGCTATGTGACTGAAGGCCTTCCTGGTGAACAGTGTGACCCTCAGGCCACTAGCCTGAGGGAACATCTGAAGCCAGTTTGAAGCTGGGGGCACACGCTGGAAAGGCACTTCCATGCCACCTGTCTTTGGTGCCTTTATCAAGCTCCCTCTGCTCTTTGTCCTTGAGCTGTGACGCAGTCAGGTTGTGTCAGATGAAGAAGCAGCAGGTTGGAGCAAGGGCTGTGACAAGTGGCTGGAAAGAGACAAACACTCCTGCCCCAGCGCCAGCGGGCCTCTGGGGCTGCTGACAGTCAGGGACCTAAGCCTTCCCAGAGCCCAGACCTCTGGGGGCCTCTGGCTCTGAGCTGAACTTAAAGAGAACAAGGTTTTCTGGAGAGCAGGGACCACGTGTGAGGCACCTCTATGGATCTACGACACAGAATGGTGAGGATGATGAAGAAAGTTCCCTCTACCAGCTCCCAGTTCCCACCAGCAGCTGAAAACAGCAACACACACACACACACACACACACACACACACACACACACACACACACACACACCATGACCAGGCAAAGAGGGATTCCCAGAGAAGTCCGAGTTTCTCCTGAGTTCCAGAGGTCAACTGTGCACCCGTACAAGATGCCGGTGTCATAGCTACACGCCAAATGACCAAGGGACTGAACGAAAGCCTCCAGCGCTCCCTGTTCCATGCCCCCTCGGTCCAGGCCCCTGCTGTGCTGCATTGCCTAGGCCTCCTAGTGTGAATGGAGTGACTTGCCCATCCCTCAACTCTGGGCTCAACCATGTCACTTGCTTTGGCCAATAAACACCAGCACACAGCTGTCAGCAAAAGCTTGAGATGGCTTTGTATTCAGGACTCTGGCTTCCTGTACTTCTGTCACTAAGAACGTGCCTGAGATAACTTGAGATATGAGACACACAGAGAAGGCCAGGCACCCTAGTCCCCCAACCTAGCCAAGGCTAACCTTCCTCCAGATGTGAGAGAGCCTGGCTGAAACCTGAAGAAACAGCCATCGGGACTAGTCTGAGTTGCTGACCATGGAATAGTAACTGTAGCCGTGGGGAGCAGAGGTAGCCCTGAGTGAGTGTGTTAGGATTGAATGAAGTCCTGAGTAATTATGTGTTTATTGACAAGGACCCCTCAGAACGATGGGAATGGCAAAGCCTTCCCCGAGGCAGGCTTGGAATTGGCAAAGCCTTCCCCTAGCCGGTGTCCGAATGCTGACAGAGCGTGCAGGAAGCATTGACTGCAGCTTCCTCTTCCCAGATGTTTGCAGCCTGAGGCTGCTCCCCTACAGAGACCTCCTCCTGGGACTAGCTGATTTTTGTGCAACATCCAAGTGTTGAGGTTCCAGGGTGGTGCAATAGTGGGCGCTGCCCCATCAGAATGAGCACTGACTGCCCAGTCCCAGCTTTTCTGTACGTGAGTCTGTGAGTCTGTCCTTTCTCCATTCTTTTGTCACTCCAGTTGGGTTTTCAGGACCAAGCCTTGCAGGGCGTGACATGCAGTACTGTTTCAAGCCACTGCATTCGGGACAGTCTGCGACATGGCACTAACACGGCAGTGCGGTGACCAAAGCTTAGGGAACCAGCTTCTAGAAGGACAAGCTTGTTCACAACGGTGCTCACAGTAGCCTGGCACCTGGCAGTCACCATCTTCAGTGGGTATTTCTGTCTGTTCATTTGAGATTTCCTGCAGACCCTGTATCTGTGCACAAGCTGTCCCCTTCTGGATGCCTGTCCCTATCCCGTCCTCTTTGAATTCTGTTCACCCTTAAGACCAGGTCACACCCTGAAGCCTTCGTGAGCTCACAGTGTCACAGCCACCGTGAGTCCTTTGGGAACGAAGCAGGGTGTGCCCCTTTTTATTCCTGCCCCCGCCCTGTGTCTCGCTGTGCTCTGACGGTAACTTCATCAGTAGCGCTTTTAGAACACGGCGCTGTCCTGTCTCGGGGACAGCAAATAGTCCTTGGCTGCAGAGGGAACAGCTCCATGCAACCCCAGGTCTTTGCAAGTCTCTGCACAGGGCTCGCTGCCCACAATGTCCCTAACGGGGCAAAGAATCGAGATGAACCATTTCCAGCTATCGATTTTGGCATAATCCATCCCACGAAGCCCCAGTGGAAACCCCTTCAAGGTTTATTTTCAGTTCCTGACTGGTCTACAACATTTGGCAGAGGCCCGCCCTTCTCTGAGCCTCAGTTTCCCCATGTGTATAATGAGCTGCTTGCCCCACTCCCTGCCAGCGCTGAGCATCTGTGAGGCATGCGTTGGTCTCCAGCCCTCCGTGAGCTCTGGCCCGGTTCCTCCCATCACTCCTCCCTGGCTGGGCTGTGTGTCAGTCTCCCACCTGCTGACTAGCCCCTGCACAGTTAGTGGCAGCTAATGAGTTGGCCTGGCTCCTTTTGAGAGTCAGCACCTTCCACTTCCTGAACCTGCCAGTGGGATAATGAGGCCCCAGCACTGGGAAGCTCCTCTTCTGTGAGCACTCCTGGGACAAGGCTGGGTCTCCGCCTGCCTGCCCTGGGGAAAGGGGGGTGGCAGTGGCAGTGGGTGGAGTGGAGGGCTAGCCTATCATCAGGAAACACACACACACACACACACACACACACACTGAAAGCTCTTCTCCCTGAAGCTTCTGCTGGGCTAGTAAGAAAGAATGCTGACTGGCTGCCTTTTCCTCTTTAGAACCCTCTAGAGGCAGATGAGGAGAGGAAAATGGGCCAGTGAAGGGAGGACCTCTCCACAGCAGCTTACAGAGCAAGGATGTAAGACCTTGGGAGCCAGAGCCCAGCCTGTCCCATGTTTAGAGGGTGAGCCGGGGCTAGACCGGTCTCCTGTGCTTTTCTGCCAGCATCACCTCTTACAGCTCAGGCCAAGCCTCAGCTCCAGGAGCTTAAGGAGTCAGGGCAGCTCCAAAGATGCTCACAGCATGCCTCTCTCTGGGGCACCAGGAAGGAGCCTGGGCAGGAGTTCCTGGGGTCTCTAAGGCTGGGGTAGGGCTGTAGGATGTAAGAAAGATGGCTGACCAGGGCTCCAAATCCCTTCCATTACAGGAGGGGCTCAAACATTGCTGCTTCCCCACGCCACCCCCTCCCGGTCTACCCCTCAGCAGGGAAGAAGCATGGAAGGATTTTAGCTGGATATAGAGGGGCTGAGAAGTCACCGCTTGACTCTGGCCCCACCTCCTCCTCCCACCCCCACCTCCTCCCACTCCCTCCTCCCACCCTCACCTCTCACCCCCTCCCTTGCTAGAGACAAAGATCAAGAGGCTGGAAGCAGACTGTAGGTATCTGCCCTTGGCATTTCTGAGGCCTTGGGAGGTCCAGCTGTCTTTGGATGCTGGCTGTTTCTACTGTGGGTAAAAGGTGATGACACCCGCTCTGTGAAATGGCCAGAGGTCTGGGAATGACCTCCTGATAAGCCTAAGGCTCCAGTCAACCAGGAGATATTGTCACTGTTGAGTCCAGAGAGCTTTCTCTTCCTCTCTAGAGCCACATGTGCCTGAGGTGAGGGCTCATTGTGCGGCCTATTGTTTGTGGGTTCTCTCTGTGTGTGGGAGGGGGGGCTTTGAGGAACACACCTAGGGCCCCACCTTCATCGCCCCCATCTTATTTTCCTCAGCCATCAGTTCCATTTGGGCCCAATTTAGAGCAGAGACGTGAGGGAATTAGAGAGAGTGGGGTTCCTGGACCTCCTACTTGGGTAACAACCCACCCAGAGGACAGCGAGAGACCCAAGCGTGACAGAGCATGAGCAGGAGCTGATGTGAAGTATAGGTGCTCCGAGGTGAGAGACAGAGGGGTAGGCTAGAGTGAGGGAAGAGCTCCATGCAGGCCTTGGAAGATACAGTTGCTGTGGCAGTGAGCGTGAACCCAGTGGATTAAGATCCCATGGCCCCAAAGGCAAGAGAACCGGCCCCGGGAAACACTGTCACTTATTCTAGGTCTTAGGACCAGAGCCGCATGCTCAGAAGCCCAACTGCAGGGAAGCCAACAGCAGCTGTGAAGACTTCAAGAGACGTGGGGGCGGCACTGGGAGCCACAGAGCCTTCTGCTTCTGTCACAATAGCTCTGAAAGAAGGAGCATGGGGTTAATGAATGGGTGCCTCAGACATGAGCCTGTGAACAGCTCTGTGCTCCTGCCGGGCTGGAAGCCGTCTCTAGGCCTACAAAACACAAGGCCCCCACATTCTTGTGAGAGTGAGAAGGGGCAAGGACCCTGTCTAGTTGTCTGTGCAAACTGACCTTCAGAACTAAGGTCTCTGCAACCCAGGGCAGCCTGAGCCATGAGGGGCCTGTGGGGCAGAAGAGAGATTGTCACATCCATTGTAGGATAAAGAGAACGTGTCCCAGGTAAGAGGAATTGTCTGGCTCAGGACTAGAACCTCAGCTCCCTGCTCCTTGGTTGACAAGGACAAGCTAGATAACCAGTGTAGAGGTTAACTGGATTACCCAGGCTGCTGGTTCCACCGTGGAACAAGACATACTACAGAGAGGCAACGCAGCCATAGGCTGGGAACCTTGCACAGCACCTCAGTCAATGTTCAGATCCACCTCACTGGTGACATGTCCTAAACTCCCCAAGCATGGAGATTCCGGGAAGTTTTGTCAAATCCCCCAGGAGGACATGGTAGAGCTCCAAACCAACACGGGTCTCTGAGACCAACGCTTTCCATCTCGGCCACCACCTGAGGACACAAGACAACCACCTGCATCATCAGGAACAGCTGGACCAGGGAGAGAGCTGCCTGCAGCAGGACAAAAGAGCAAGTTCTCCTGCCCAGACGTTCCTTCCATCCTGGCTTTTCACTTCTTCTCATGGTGCACTTCGACCAGGGGCAGAAGTGTCTACTCCTAGCTTCTACTGCTGTGGCTTTCCAGGCTCAACCTTTGCACGTACATGCATTTTACAGGCAACATCTCATTTAATCTTTACTATAGCCTGGTTAGAAGAGTACTTGCCTAGCATGCACAAAGTCCTGGGTTTAATCTCAGTGCAGCCTAAAATGGGTGGGTGTTGGGGGGGCATTCCTAGTCTGTAATCTCAGTACTTATGAGCTGGGAGCAGGGGGATCAGAAGTTCAAGTTCATTTTCGGCTACACTGTGAGTCCAGGGCCAATCTGGACTACACACAACTCCATTCTCAAAGCCAAACAAAATGAAACCTTTTCAAATAGGTCTCTTCAGATTTTCATTTTATAAATATGGAAACTGAGGCTCAGAGGAGGGACAGCAACTTCTGCAGATGATCCCCAGAAGCCTCTGCAGGCTACGTGACCTGTGGATCCCAGATGGAAAGACAGCCACCTTCGCAACAGTGGGAGCTGGCTGAGAGCGGAGGTGGCGAGGCCCTGTCAGGAGATTTTTCCGGTGTGAGGGGGGGAGGGGGTGTGCGTATAAAAATACTATTTATAGTTACCTTTTCAGAATTAATATTCAATTTAAGAACACACATATTAAAACATAGCTTTTTTAAGGAAGTAAGTTCCACGTACCAATCTCGCAGTTCTATTTATACATGTAATACAATAAGAACAAGAACCTTTGCTTTCCTTCAATTAAAGTTTGATTAACTTGAGTTGGGAAAAAAACTATACTCTTTTAAACAATCAGTGCCATGTACAACTTAATTAAATTTGTTTAAACCATTTCAACTGCATTTAAACATTTAATCTATTTGATTTTTTTTCCTAAGTAACTTAAATGTCTAATTGAACAGCCAAACTCTTTTCATCATGTGCTTGGAAAAGTGCTGTAAAATCTAATAAATTAAATGTATAAATAGAGCGACTTTCACGTCCCTGTAAATACTGCAATGCTGCTTGCAAAAATTAGTCAGATTCTCCCATTCCTTTCAACTTGAAATCACCTCTCTATACCTTGTGATTACAGCTGAGACGGAGTGAGCACACTTCACTCTCCTGCTCACCCAGGAGGAAATACAGCACTGTCTAAGACTTCTTCGCAGAGTAAACAATAGCTGGTGGATGTGAGACAAGCACTCAAGGAAAACCACTATACCAGGGAGCTTTCTGGGGGTGTTTTGTTGTTGCTGCTGTTATTCTTTCTTTCATATCTACCAGTTTGGATTTTAAGAAGCCAAAATCCAGACCTGCATAGAAGCATAAGAAAAAACCTGCTCCAAAAGAAATCCTCTTTGTAACCGAGGGACTGAGGACAGGGACCCTGTAGGACTAAGAGTCAGTGATAGAATTGTACACCACCTGCTTCCTCCTCCTCCCCCTCCTTCTTCTTTTTTTTTAAACTCTTCTGAGCCTACTCCAAGGAAAACCCCAATCAGGAACTGCATTCCAGTTGTCCTTGAGTTTTCTTTGGGAGAAAAACCCTGCTCTCTGGTCAGAGGAACTGGGAAGGATTCTGTGGTGTCTGGAATGAGAATGGCCCCCATAGGTTCATGTATTTGAATGCTTGGTCCCCAGTCGGTGGAACTGTTTGGAAAGGATTAGGAGGTGTGGCCTTGTTGGAGGAGGTGTGTCTTTCAGGGAGGGCTGTGAAGTTTTTAAAGCCCACACCATTCTAGTTAGCTTTCTCTGCCTTCTGGTCGTGTCTCAAGAGCTTCCAGCTACTGCTCCAGGGCCACGCCTGCCTCCCCGATGACACACTTCCCCCCCCCATGATGGTCATGGACTCACTCTCTGAAACTGTAAAGCCCAAACAAGCTCTTCCTTCTGTGAGTTGCCTTGGCCATGCTGTCTCACCACAGCTACAGAAGAGCGACTAGGACAGGAGCTGGGGGAAATTCTTTTAATCTTCTGCTGCCTTCAATCTTGTTGCTATGCGGCAATATGAGGAGGCTAAACTCTTAGGCTTCTGGCCCAAGGATCAAGAAAAGAGTTGCAGAAAGCCTGGGAATGTGAGGGGATTCACAGAGAGCTGTAGAAAAGATTCATTGAAGTCTGTGTGCGATCACCTTTACACTGTGGGTATAAGAACTCACCCAAAACAGAAGACAGGTCTGGTCTTCCTGACTGATGACATCAGAGTCAAAATGCCCCACCTTAGTCCAACCTCAACTGCTCTCAAAGGAAGATACATCTAATGAATGCTGACCCCAAGAAGGTCCAGATGATGTAAGTGACATTAAAAGCTTTAACACAGCTATTAACAACACTAATACACACACACACACACACACACACACACACACACAGAGATACATATATAAAACAAATGGAAATTTTATCACTAAAAAAAATTTAATAAAAGGGCTAGGAGAGATGGCTCAGTGGTTAAGAGTGCTTCCAGAGGACCTGAGTTTGGTTCCCAGCACCCATATTGAGTGGCTCACGAACACCTGTAACTTCAGCTCCAGGGGATCTGATGCCATCTTTCAGTCTCTGTGGCACCTGCACACATGTGACATATACTCACAGAAACGTACAAGCACATAGAATTATAACTGACAAAATATCACTCAATATGACAAAGCGAAGAGTCAATAAACTTGACCTATGGAAATAACCTAATCTGAACAACAGAGAAAAATAATTGGAAAGATTGAACAGAGCTCCGGAGGCTTGCAGGTCAAAAGCGTTGATATTCAAGTCACTAGTGTCTCGCATAGGAGGAAGCTTGATGCAAGAAAAAACTGTTGGATGAAATAATGGTGAAAACTTTTCAAATTTAGTGAAAAAACATTAATTTATAGAGTCAAGAAGTTCAGCCTCAACAAGAATAAATTCAGAGAAAATCTGAGCCAAATGTGTCTTAAACTACTGAAACTGGAAGAAAACCGTATTAGAAGCAGCCAGAGGAAAACAATGTATTACAGACAAGAGGAAAACACTTCAATAACTGAAGATTTCTCATCAGAACCACAGAAGCCAAATCCAGTGATAGCATCACCCGTGCTCAGAAAAAAGAAGTGTTAACCCAGAATTCTGTATCAGTGGAAACATCTTTTCTAAGGCCACATGAAGGCATTTTCAGATGAATGAAAATGAAGAGAATTCTTTGCCAGTATTCCAGCGCTAAAAAAAAAAAAAAAATGCTAACAGAAATTCTTTGGGAGAGAGAGAGAGAAATTATCACTGAAGGAAACGTGGAACTTTACTGGTGCTACAGTTTGGATCTTGACTCCCAAGGCCTCCTGTTCTGTGGCTTGGCATCCAGGGTGGCCCTATTTGGACAGGGTAGAGCCTTGGGAGACAGGGAGCAGTCCTTCAGTCATTAGAGATGTCCTTGGAGAGGATTACGGGACTCCCATTCCTTCCTATCTGGCTCGTGGTACAAACAGTTTTACTTTGCCATGTGTTCCATCCACAGATCCCCAAACAATGGTGTCACCCAGGCATAGGCCAAAGCCTTCCAAAACTTTGAGCCAAAATAATCTGTTATTTTTTTGTATAATTATCTCAGCTACTTTGTTATAGTGAGGGAAAGTTGACTCGCACAGCTAGGTAGATAAACTAGACTGTCATGTCTTATCAAGTACTTCAGATTCACACAGGAGGGTTGAAAGCAAGCAGTCTAACGTTACATGGTGAAATTTTAGTTAATAAAGATACAGTTGTACATGGACAACTACAACATAAAGAAAGGAAGAAAGGGGGCCCTGTGTGGCTGTGAGGTTTCTTTGTTTCACTTACATAGTAAAATTAACTCTGAGGAGACTATGAAGGGTTGGGTATGCATCTTTTAGCCTTACAGCAACCATTTAAAAAAAAAAACAAAAAAAAACTGGTGGGTTGAAAAGCATGAACATGGAGACCCGAGTTCAATCCCTAAATCTACATAAAGGTAGAAGGTGAGAACTTCATCTGTCCTCTGATTTCCACACGTGCACTGTGACACATATATTCCCACCCCTCCACACACACATGCACCGTGACACATATATCCCCACCCCTCCACACACACATGCACAGCAACAACTTAACATTTTTCTAGTTGCAACTGTACAAAAAGATAAAGTGAAAAAGCCCACAGAGACCTGGGGTGTGGCGGTACATATCTATCCATCATCCCAGCATGTGGGAGACGAGGCAGGAAGATCCACAGCTCAAGGCTATCCCTCAGCCACACAGAGAGCTGAGGCCAATCTGAGCTACATGAGACAGTCTCAAGCAAACAACAGCAAGTTAGCAGAGAAATGAGAAGGTGGTTCTATAGTCCAACGAAACGAAATCCAAAGTAAGACAGAAAGGAGGAGACAAGAATTAAAAACAGAAGAAACAAATAGCAAAATGGTAGAACTGACCCCAATTGTGTGACTGTATTAAATATAAATGGCTTAAACACATCAGTTAAAAAAAAAAACATTTGCCAGGTTAGAATTTTTTTTTAAAGGCCCAACTAATTGTATGCTAGTCATAAGAAATGTACTTTAAAGCCAGGCATGGTGGCCTTTAATCCCAGCACTAGGGAGGCAGAGGCAGGCGGATCTCTGTGAATTCAAGGCCAGCCTGGTCTACAGAGTGAGTTCCAGGACAGTCAGGCCTGTCTCAAAAAACAAACAAGCAAACAAAAATATGCACTCTAAGTATAATGATGCTGGCAGGCTAAAAGAAAAAGGACAAGCTGGGTGTGCTAGCACATGCCTGTAATCCCAGCACTTGGCGGGGCAGGGTAGAAGGATCAGGAGTTCAAGGTCCAGGCTCTATAGTGACTTGCTGTGGGAATGTTCTGTATGGCAAATGTGTTGTTAATAAAATACTGATTGGCAGTGGCTAGGCAGGAGGTATGGGCGGGACTAACAGAGAGAATAAAAAGAACAGGAAGGCAGAAGGAGTCACTGACTGACTGCCAGCCACCGCCAGGACAAACAGCATGTAAAGATGCCGGTAAGCCACGAGCCATGTGGCAAGGTATAGATTTATGGAAATGGATTAATTTAAGCTATAAGAACAGTTAGCAAGAAGCCTGCCACGGCCATACAGTTTGTAAGTAATGTAAGTCTCTGTGTTTACTTGGTTGGGTCTGAGCAGCTGTGGGACTGGCAGGTGAAAGAGATTTATCCTGACCGTGGGCCAGGCCGGAAAACTCCAGCCACAGTGACTTTCAGGTCAACCTGGCAACATGAAACCACACCTCACCATCACCCACCCTCATATACCAAAAAAGTAAAAGAACAAAAATATAGATCATGGAATGTTACCAACTTCTTAAATGCTATTTTAATATCAGGAAATAGATATAATAGGAAGTAAGATTCATGTTGAGGAATTTTACATGTGGATAAAGGAATTAGTTTATCTAGAAGACACAACAGTCCTAACTGAGGATTGTCTAACAATAGAACTGAGAGAGGAATTAGCAAACAGACCAATCTCCCGATATTGGGAGGCATTGGGAGGGAAATCAATAACGGCACAGAAGTTGTGAACACACTGTCAACAAGCTCAATGGAATTGACATTTGTATCTGACAAGCAGAACACACATTCTTTTCAAATTGCTCTGATGGAGAAGACATTCTGAGGCATAACACAAACCTCAACTTAAAATCAAGTAATAATGAACATAAAATTGCTCTCCGTCTAGAAAGGAAATAAACTAAAAATGGAACAGAGAGTTATGCTAGCCTTCTCCTGTCTAGGGGGGACATGTTCCTAGCATGTGCTGGAACTGTGGGTAGTACTAAGTTTTCCAAACAATGATTTTTTTTAAAAAAAAATACATTGTTTTTATTAATTCTTTGAGAATTTCATGCATGCATGCATACAATGCATTTTGATAATCTTCATCTCCATGCCTCTCCCTAACTTCTCCCAGATTCATCTCCACTATCCATACTCTCCACTAACTTCTTGTATTCTTTTTTTTTTTTTTTAATAACCAACCTAATCCAACCATCACAATTTGTGCTTTGCATAGACTCATGAATATAAGAACATACACTGGACCATGGTCAACCTACCAGGGGCCACACCCTTAAAGAAAACACGGACTCTCCTCCATCAGTTGTCAGTAGCTCCTTGTCTACAGTTAGGCTATTGAATGTTGACTGGCTTGCTCTCGTTCAGGCAACCACAGCTGCTGAGTTCATTAGTGCAGAGATCCTGCAATGGTCCTGTCACGACTGGAAGACACCTGCGAGAGCTGGTTGACGTCTTTGCACTGCAGATGTCCCGGGAGTGGAACGGGGTTGTCAGGCACTGTGACAGCGTCTTTATGCACTGAGCCATCTCACCAGCCTGATGAAGTTGAACTTTGTAAATTGGGTGCAAGAAGTGGTTAACAATAACAACTAATAATAAACTAGAACAACTTAACAAATGTTATAATAAAATACGATACGTCATGTAGTCTCTCCTCTCTCAAAACATCCTATTTTCCTGTCCTGGAAAAACAGACAGTCCTGCTCTGGATGGGATGGTCCAGGATATGGAGAGAGCTCATGATTCTCCTAAGAATGGTGCATGATTTCAAATGTACAAAGAGTTTCTTTCTGAATTTATTTAGTGTTTTCAAATCATGGTTAACAAGACATAACTGGAACTACATAGAGCCAAGCTGCAAAGAAGTGGGGCACTACGTCTGGAGGTCCCCGGTAAAGCAACGGACAGGCACGTATTCATAGAAACATGTTGTTAGTGACTTTGTCACGGGGTGAACTTGACATTGTACTTACAGAAACCAAGATGGCTCTAATATCACTGGGTGATAAAATCTTACAGGGCAGCCTTTGTCTATGTGGTCAGTAATTGACTACAATATAGGTATGTGGAACAAGATCGGACTGAAAGTTAAACCACTGCCATATAATCCAAAGGACTGAGACCTCGAGGAGCCTGAGGCACTAGGAGGTTTGGCCCAGGAGCCCGTGCTTGGCCACCAGGTTACACAGCCTCTCAAGGTTTCCAGAGCCTAAGGACTTTGGGATTTGCACTGCTTTGAAGAATGCCCAGTTAAGGAGATCTTTGTTGTTTTTGTTTTTGTTTTTGTTGTTGTTTCTTGCAAGGCAGAACACTATTTGCAAAGAGATGAGTCTGGTGTAGTTTGTGGGGATGTCTGGGAAAGACAGGACAAGGGAGGCAATGAGACATGAGGAGCAGGGTTTCTCACAAAATAAGAATTTGAGGGACTGGAAAGATATCTCAGCGGTTAAGAGCATGTACATTACAGAGAGACCCATGTTCCCAGCACCCATGTTGTATGGATCACAACCATCTCTAACTCTCCTTCCAGGAGGATCTCTGGTCTCTATGGGCACCTGCACTCATGTGCACATATTGCCACACACACACAGACACACGCTCATACACATAACCAAAAATTAAACATAGCCTGGTCATGGTGGTGACACATGCCTTTAATCCCCAGCACTCTTGAGGCAGATGGATCTCTGTAAGTTCAAGGCCAGTCTTGTCTGTAAAGAGAGTTCTAGGCCAGTCAGTACCACAGAATGAGACTGTCTCAATAAATAAATAAATAAACAAACAACAACAGCAAAATCCCCCTTTTTTCCTTTTACAATGAGAATTTAAAAAAAAAAAAAAAAGTCATCCTAGAAACAGCCCTGACCTTCATTTTTCACAGGTTAATTCTGTAGTTTTGGGGAGTATGTTTATATACATGCCTGCTGATGCCACAGCCTCTGAGAGAGGAATATGTCTCCACCATCAGATGTACTTTCTGAGACCAAATCCAACAAAGAAGGGGTCTTTCTAGGGCTGGAGAGATGGCTCCTTTGGTCAAGTACTTGCCTTGTAAGCATGAGGACCAGAGTTCTAGCTCCAGAACCCACACAGGATAATCTGTGTGGTATGCTGTAATCTCAGCCCCAGGGAGCCTTGGATCTTGCTGGCTAATCAACCTGACCTACTTGACAAGCTGGAGACCAGTAAGAGACCTTGTTTCAAAATCAAAAGGTGGATGGATCCCTAGTAACAACACTCAAGATTGTCTTCTGGCTTTCACTTACATGCACGCACACACAAACACAAGAACAGAGTTTTCCCTAGGAATAACTAGCATGTGGTTGTGGACAAGTGACTTGACCTCTCTCTGCCTCATTAAGTCTTCCGGACAATGAGATGTTTTCAGCATCCACTGACCAGGAAGACATGGCCCAGGAGACAAGCTGGTGGGAACCGGAACCCTGGCTCCCAGGTTCCCAAGTTCCTGAGGTAGGGGGTGTCCAGCTTTCAATAAGGCTGGAAAAAGGTCTGGGCATAATAGGAGCATGGCCCTTGCCCATAGGTCCTCAGGTGGGGGCTGGGTAGGCCCACAGACATCCTCTGCAGAACTTTGATCCAGAGCAAGGACAGGGCTGGCTTCAGTTGTCTTTGAAGCAGCGGGAAGATCAATCCTCCTTCTTATCTCAGCCTCTGCATAGTGCAGTGTGTCATGTGCTGCTGCAGGCCAAGAAACTCAGAGCAGAGCGGGCAGTACCCAACCAGCCCTGTCCTGCCTCCCTGCCACCCCTGGGGCCAGGGGCATGTGTGGTATTTGCCACTTTCTGACCTCCGCTTGGATCAGTGCCAGACACAAGGAGGAGAAGGTAATGAATGCTAAGTGCCAAGAAACTAGGTCCTCTGAGAGTCTCCTGACAGCCCCCTCCCGCCCCCGCCTCGCCCAGGCACTCCCTCTCTTCTCTTCAAAGTCTGCTTTCAAACCCTCACCTTTTGCTGAGATCTAAAGATGCTAGGCCAGGAGGCAGGAGACTGGATTCTAGTTACAGGTCTGCCTTTGATAGGCTGTGCGACCTTGAACAAGTTACTGCCCTTCTCTGGGGTTTCTTTTCTCCATTAAGTACAGTTGCTGTGAATGCTTTAGGGCCCAGGTTAAAACTCCAAGGTCCAGACCAGCCTGCGGACAGGGCTGGGGCTCAGGGTAGGTTTGGGCTGTAGAACTGTCTTTCTCTGATGCTGCTGTAGAGTAATTGCTCCTGTAATTTTGACCTCCCTGGCTCCTTTGTGTCTCCACGGAACAGTTTCCTGCATAATCTCCCTAGTGCAGAGGGCTGTTCCACAGGCTAGGCTGCACCCCAAGTCTGTAGGCTCTGTCCTTTGGGGAATGGCAGGAACATTTCTCATCAGCACTGCCTCTAGCTGGTTCAGGGACTGTGGACCGGAGGTTTACAGGATCACTGTGTCCTGAAAGGCTAGGGAGAGAACGTAAAGAAGGGAACAGGTAGGTGGGGAGGCGCTGGGTGTCAGGAGGGGAAGGACAAATGTCTTTCCATGGACACGGGTGAGTGTGGTGGGGTTTTTCACTCTCCAAGCTGCAGAGTGAAAGCATTTCAAACTCAGATCAAGTCAGGCCCCTTACTTACCTCCTGCCTCTCAGAGACAGACCCCATGAATGGCTGAGAATCCCAGCAACACAGTTGCTGTGTATGGGCAATGGGGTGATCTCAGTATCCACTGAGCAGGCCTTGGCTTGAGACAAGCTACATGAAGACAAGACTGATGGGAATTAGAACCCCAGGTCCCGGGAGCTGCTGAGTCCCTAGTGGGAAGGTGGGGACTTTATAGCTCGTGGTGAAGCTTGATAGATCTCCTTAGGTCAGAGAAGTACTCTCCCAAAGCTGCCCAGGGTGTGAAGAGTAGAATATTTCCAGAAGAAAGGAAAGAATGGAGAATGAGGCAGGAAAGAAATATCTCCCATGTCTAAGCTTCTGCAATGTGCCAAAGTGAGCCAGGACAGTTCTGGAAATTTCTCTTTGCCTTCGGGTCCCCAAGGTGTTATTGTTGCCCTTCAGCATCCTCCTTCACCTATCCCAACCACAACACAGTAGTCCTGGGATCCCTTTGCTGTGTCCCTCAGGAGCCCTTCTCCTGCCCACTCCCTCCTTGGCCACTTAGGGAAGACGACCTCTCTTGGAAATTGCCACCATGACCATCAAGGCCCAGAGGTGCTGTCCTTGCAAAGGGCACATTGTGGGGTACCTGTGAGTTATTGTGTGTTGAGCGTGCGCACACGCGAATGTGGTATGCGTGCATGCCATGGGCATGTATGCTGGACATGCTGTGGAGTGCAAGCTCCACACGGAGGGAAGTGTCTGTCTCGGGGAATATGGAAGTGCAGGCACGTTGCAGTGTGTGATGCACAGGTTGTCTGTGGCTCTGAAGATGCTGAGGAGTGAAGAGGAAGCAGAGTGCCCTGACTTTTAGGGGTGCTCCTACATTTGAGGAATGCCACAAAGTGATAGAATGCCGGAGGTCAGTGTGTTTGGATTTCTGTGAACTCCTGGATACATCGGCTACCCTTTGCTTGCAGGGCTTCCCGCTGGCTCCAGCCTTTGGCCTCCTATGTACTGGAATGAGAGCTGAGCCCTTGATCAGATAGCCTATCTGAGGCCAAGGGCCAGCAGCAGCCTCAGCAACCTCCTAGCTAGACCAGCGTTCCTTGCTGTCCCCAGTCCAGGTGGCCAATGACAGGCTGGAAATCTCACAAGTTTCCTGACGGGGTTCAAGATTTGCTTCAGTGTGTTTTAGAATACATACTACCCCCAAAGAGCCACTGCTTACTGCGTGCTTGGGGTGTGGTAGGGCACAGTGCTGTGGGCTGAAGGCTTTATGGATATGACTTACACCACACAGCAAATCGCCCTGGACCATATGACAAGTAAATTCTAAGACTAGGATGTGGGTCCCATTGTAAGACCCTGAACCTGGGGCATGTCTCTCCATGTTCTGATCTACAGATTGTCTTAGGGAAGGGAAGGGAGCCCATTTCCTCTAAGGCCCACTTACTAAACAAAACAAAACAAACAAACAAACAAACAAAAAGCTTGTTGGGTAATAGCTATCATCTTGAAAGAGTTCACCTTTATACCCTCGATTTAAGATCCAGCACTCCCTGACAGAGAACATAGAATAGGAAAACGGAAGGGTCCTTTCCTGGAGGAGGCCTCTGCAGTAGATGAGCAGACAGACTGAGCTTGCATGGCACGAGAGAGTCATGCCTGGCTTGCATGTGTGTCATACCCATTCCTATGGCTTCCATGAAACCCCAACTTGCATGCCTAGGACACCAGGAAAATGACCAGTGAGGAGGTCACTGTTGCTTCTAGATACACATCATTGCTCTTGTCTGCACTGAGAGGCTCAGCTCATTCCCTTCCCTACCAGATTTAAGTTGCAGGGAAAATGCATTATTTTTTCATTAAAAATTTATTTTGGAAAGGATAGCCTTCAGAGATGTAATTAGCCACGTTATTTCCCTCCATTAGCTGTCCCTAGTGTTCTCAGGAATGTCTTGTCCTTTTTCCTCTCCATTTCACTCTTTCCATTCTTGTTACAATTTGGGTTGCAGCATCCACCCCCCCACCCCCACCCCATCATTACCATGTGCAACTTCCAGAGGAATGTGCTAACTTCCTTCCCATGGGGCTGTGGGAGCAAAGTCCTCTGGGACAGTAGGGGATTCAAAGAATTTGTCACCCCAACTTGCTTTTATCTGGAATGGTTCCGGTGGGTCATTTTCAGTGTTGTAGGCAGTAGGCTGGCAGGTGGGCTCCCCAAGAACTGGGAGGTGACCCAAAATACAACAGATCACCCCTAGGCACCCCAAGTAGTACAGTAGTTTCACAGTGTGGATGGGTTGTTCTGGTTCTGGGGAGACTCCAACAATCTCAGTGCTCAGAAGAGCTGCCGCCCGCTCCACCCTCGCCCCTGTTCCTATCACACAGGTGACACATGACATGCAGCCGTCTCCAGCACTGTCAGAAATACCCTGCTCTGTGGGAGTGAGGGCAGAAAGCCTGACATCCAAAATCTAAACTTATCCTGGCTCTCCACAAAGAGGGGCAAAGAGAAAAGTACAGTAAAACATCTTCAGTGTTCATGATTTATATGGAGAACTCGATTGTCCCAGACCCTGAGGGTCCTGGGACGTACACTTTGAAGGGGCAGGTACTACTCACAGAGAACCAGCTGAGCAGCATTTCAGAATTGTGTCATGTGGCATTGGCTTGAAGGGAATGCAAGTCAACTCGGTTCCTTACGTTGACCTTACTGCTTTTTTGGTCTTAGGTTCCTGGATATGAGTAGAAGAACAGAAACTGACAGGTCTGTGGGATTTCTGAACGTGGGCACAGATGTCACTACAAGCCTCATGGAATCAGGTGGCATCTTGACTGAGTCTTGATCACGGTGATTTTCATGAACAAGTGCTGGGCATAGGGAACAGCAGCGGCAAAGCTGGAGGTGCAGTGAGAACCGGTGGCTGGTGCCACAGAGCTTGCCAGCCACACTGGGCTCTTGACAGACACTGCTTCATTTATCCTTCAGGCCCAACAGGCATTACCATCCCCCACCTCCCCCCAGGCGCCGGGAGGATACCGAGATTCATACAGGGTAAGAGGAGAGAGTGTCAAACAAATGACTTCTGTTCCGCCTCCCGGGAGGAGTCTCATTGTGTGGAAGATGGCAAATGGCACAACAATGCCTGCTGCCAGGAGCAGCAGGCTCGGGGTGTCAACCCACTCCACGGCTGGCAGGTGTCGCCAAGAAACACACAAGTCACCCAGCACCAGATGGAATCACGCTTTAGTCACACGGAGAAGAGACGGACCAAGAGCTATTTCAATAGCGGGTGTCTGTCCCCCTGAGACCAGGGGTCTCAATCTGCCACCAACCCAGGATGATGACCTTCACATAGCAGCCTTCCTGCTGCAGGTAAAGGCCTAGTTCCCTCTCCACCTGGAAGAGATCTAGCAGGGTGGGCTGGCTAGGAGCCACATGACGCACAAGCTTAAGCAGAACAAAGGAGCACACTTCGAGCCTGGAACAGGGGAAAGATGGTTGCAGGAAAGTGACGAGCTCCACTCAACCTTAATGTACCTTATCTCTTGAGAGGAAAGGGTTGTAGGCCCAGGCCACTTTCCCGAAGCTAAGGAGGAGTCAAAGGCTCCTTGTGCCCGGTCAGTATTCCCCACTGCTGGGACCAAGGTCAAGTTGTTGGTGAAGCTGCCTCTGGATTTGGACAAAGGTCTCCCTGGCACCACAACCCAAGAGCTTTCTTACCTGAGCTCAGTCACTCCTCCCCAAACCCAGGTAACAAGATCTGTGTATGCTGACACATACCTACACCCCCTGTGCTGGGGAGGCAGAGACAGGCAGACTCCTGGGCTTGCTGGCCAGGAAGCCCAGGCTGCTTAGAGAATTCCAGGTCAATGACATACTATTTCAAAGCAAAACAAAAAACAACAGCAAAAAATAAGAAGTCAAAAGTCTGAAATGTCTGAAGGTGAGAGCTCCCTGACCCCTGGAAGGTGCCCTCCCCCCCCACACACACACACAGCCCATCAGCTAACAGATTCCTAAGGGGAAAGATGGCTTAGGTGAACGTCTGTAATGCTGACCTCAAGAATGGCATTTCAGAAAATGTGGCTCTCGTGCCCTGAAGCATCTCCATGCACAGAGGTTTTAAAGCAGAAAGCTGGATTCCAGAGAGAGAGGGGAGAGAGAGGAGAAAGGAGGAAGAGAGTGAGGAGAGAGAAAGGAGAGAGAGATGCATAAAAGGAAAATAATAACCTGGCATCCAAAATTTTTTTCAATTATATACAAAAACGGACGCAAGGCCTGTTTAGCCCCGGGAGATGTGACGTGCTGGTAAGACGGTAAAGGATACTGGAGAGATGGCTCAGCAGTCGAGTGGGATTCGGATCCCAGCACCCACGTAACAAACTGGGCTTCTGGGGCACACCTGTAACCCCAGCTCTGAAGTGGAGGGGAAAGACAGGAGAAGAGCTGGGGCTTGCTGGCTTTTAGGCTAAGGGAGAAAGCGGGAGCCCCAGGTTTAAGGAGAGAGCCTCCCTTAAGGGAATAGATGGGTGGTGATAGAGGACCTCCCATGCCTTATTCTGTCTCTGTGTATACATAAACAATTGTGCACACGAGTACACACACATACACACACATACACACACACACACACACACACACACGCACGCACGCACGCATGTGTGTGTGTGCATGAGCTTACACTCACATCCATGAATAAATACATTGTTTTGAAAGTATCTGAAAAGAAGGTGTAGTTCAGATTCAGGCCCTTTGTGTCCTGTGCAGATCCTTGGACTCTGTTTGAAACGCTAAGCCCCTACATTGTTTCTCCGAGGTTTCAGTAACATGAGCAGACTGGACTGGCTCATTTGAAGAGTTACGACCCAGCATTTGCACCCAGGGAGCCGAAGGTTAAAGGAAGTTCAGCAGATGATCTATGTCCACCACACTCATTTTAGAAACCAAGTTGCATTTAGCATTCAGATCATTCCAACTCTTCTCTGCCCAGTCCTCCTCTTCTCGGGGGAAGCTTGCAGTTAATTCTACGCAATGTGCATTGCTAATGTGGAGGAACAGAGGCATCCGTCATCCTTGTGCTCCCTCGGAACGCCCACGCTGTGTCTCCTGCTCCCCGCATTTGACTTGGAAACCTCACAGACCTCCAAAGGAAGCTGCTCTGATGTGCAAGGAGTTGATCCCTATTCCGCTCAGTCCCTGCTGGTGCTGCCCACCTCGCCAGCTCTGTGAAGACTTGGGGCAGTAGGCTAAGGTGAAGAGGCCCTCGGTATCTTCCTATATATGGTTAGGATGGGGGGAGGAGGGGATGGGTGCTGGGCTTGCAGAGTCTTCCTGTGGTGCCTCCAGCCAGTAGAACAGTAGCAAGCAAGAAGACAATGAATGTGTCCACCCAAGACTTCCATCTGGACAATTCAGTTAATAAGGATACAAAGGCAGGGGTTGATTGTGTTTTGTTTTCATGACTGGGGAATCCAGGAGATCGGTAGCATCCACATTTGAGGTCAGACTCCAAGTCCCACCCTGGATCTCCTGACTGCAAATTGTGTAATCTCTGTTTGTGTAATGACTGAAAGTGCTTTCCAGTCAGAATGGACCTAAATAGAAAGGCAAGCAATGTCAGAGTTAGAGAACATGACTGTGGAGCCAAGAGGCACCACCGTTTGGATCCGACTGAAGCAGCATTTACCAGGCACCAGGGGACATCGGAGGAGTGAACACAAAATAATGATGTGACCCTGTCTAAAGGAAATCAGGGTGAGAGGGGAGAGGGATGCGTACAAGGCACAGAAATCGCTGGGAAATCCAAGAGGGTGTCGGCCATTCTGCTTGTTTGTTTCCTTTGAGACAGGGTTTCTCTGTGTAGCCCTGGCTATCCTAGAACTCACTCTGTGGACCAGGCTGGCCTGGAACCCATCTCTGCCTCCTGGGTGCTGGGGTTAAAGGTGCTCGCCACCACACCTGGCAGTATCAGTTATTCTTATTCCATTAAATCATTTATTCAGTTGGTAGTCACACCAACTGTCTTAGTTCCGTCAAGACCAAGCTCTGGGTATACAGGTAAATAAAACAGAGGGTTGGAGCTGTGACTCAGTAGACGAAGTGCTGGCTGTGCAGCACGGTATCCTGTGTTTGGGTCTCCAGCACAGCTGGGTGCATCTGTAACCCCAGGCAACAGACACAGATGGATCCTTGGAGCTCACTGACCAGCCAGTCTAGCCAGGCTGAGTGAGAAACCTGCTTCAAAAACTAAGGTGCAGAGACTGAAGAGAACACCCCAGGCCAACCTCTGGTGTTCAGGAGTGCACCACACACACACACACACACACACACACACACATCATACCTACACAATACACACACAACACACACATACACACACCATATCCACACCACACACAACACACACATAAACACATACCACACACACATCATACATGCACACCACATACACGCACATACCACACACAGACCACACACTACACACACCATACCCACGTACCACACACACAGCACACAATACACACACAGCACACACACATACCACAGACACATACCGCCCATATACCACACATATACACATCATATACATTTACCCCACACACAGACCACGCAATACACCACACAGTGCATAACACACACACACACACACACACACACACACACACACACACACACAC
>CABHPQ010165390.1:10394-41573 GCA_902168405.1 Peromyscus aztecus | reverse complement strand
AGAGAGAGAGAGAGAGAGAGAGAGAGAGAGAGAGAGAGAGAGAGAGAGAATTTAAATATTAACAAATATAAATGAAAAGTTCAGGAAACTAAATATAACATAATACAATTACAACTTTGCAAATAGGAAAAGTATTACTTTATCAATTTTTAATTCAAATAATTATTGTTCTTTTTCAAATAAGCTGATACCTTTATGGATAAGAAGGAAAAATCTTAAAGGTGTCCTGGTCCAGGAAATGTTTTCCATTCACTTGAACTCTTACTGAGTGGAAGATTTCCTCTCTTGCATGGATACTTCTGATGCTGGTTTTAAATGATGAGCATCATTGGTTTTAAACCCTAGAAGCCACAAGTGCTTTCAAAAGGCTTCAGGTGCCCTTTGGGTGTGCTACAGCTGTTCTGTGAGAAGACAGACATCATTTCGTCAACTCAACACCATTGACATTTGAGATCTCTAAGTCTCTGTGGAATGTTTAGAAAGTGGTTCTAAATTTTGTGGGGCTTTTGGCCACCTTCGTGACTTTCATTGATTATCCAGCAGCACCCACATCCCTTCAAACAAAAGATATTTGTAGAGACATCATTAGTGTTCCCAGGGTGGAGAAAAGGGAGAGGTTAGCCAAAGCATCCCCTGGCGAAATCACTGTATGGCCTTGTAAGTAATTTTTGTCAAGAGTCAGGACCCAGCACAGTGGTGGACACTATAATTCAAGCCCATGAGAGGGTGAGGCAGAATTGCAAGTCTGTGGTGAGGGGAAAGAAAGAGAGAGAGAGAGAGAGAGAGAGAGAGAGAGAGAGAGAGAGAGAGAAGAGTCAAAATAGAATAATTTCCCCTTTTGCTTATTTAATCTTTATCATATGTAGATTTTTATTCATAACTAAGCTTGGAATCTCACACTTCAAAGTACAAAAGCAACACATAGTTCAAAAACAACCCAACATCACTTTTATCTAGTGCTCCATCTTTTGATCTAACAATTATTTAGAGGATTTAGTCATATTAAGAGGAGATGAGAAGATAGATGTATTTGGAAACTTGAAATTTGATTGTTGGATCATCAGCCATCAGATTGTCAAGCAATGACACATTGCAACCATATCCCTGAGGCAACAATCTGTACTCAGTAGAGGGCCATGACCTTGAAGTCACACAGCTTGAGTATCTGAGAAACTTGGGTCGTTTCCCTCATCTACAAATTGGAGCCTCACACTGTGCATGGAAGTTGAAGCTGTTTGCATCTAATTTTAAGAATGACTGGATGGCCTTTCTATTTTTAATTCCTGAGCGTTTTGCTCTTTGTACCATCAGAATATTCTCTCCTGCCACCTAATCAACTATATGTTTAAAGCAATAGTGTTGATATGGAGGGCTTTGTATTGTCCTATGAAAATTACAGTGCCCCCAGGAATTTAAAATTGGAAACTTCAGACTTGGAAAGCTTAAGTATGTCAAACCAGTGTGTACTCCTTCAATGTGCCTGATGTCCATTTCCCTAAGGACCAGCAGCTTCCAGTGTACAACTGTCTATACAGTCAATTTGTACTCGTGTATATTTGGCAGCAGTTGGAAAATTTGCTGAAGTTACATGAAGACCGTCCTTTATGAATATTCTAGAAACATAACAAACTAACTTTGGAATATCTGGTTTCCCTTTGCTTTTTGTTAAAAACCAATTGGACTTGGTAGCATTCAGAATTATTCAGTACATATTAGTTAATATATGCAATAGAAAATTTAAGGACAAAAGTCTGTAGGTCTTGAACATTGGGAATATTCTCACTGGTCAGGCATGAAATCAGAAAAATCTAACCGGGGGGAACCACATAGGTGTGTAGAGTTTTACACTCTCATTGTCCTATCAGACTACATGGTATTACTTCTCAAGGTTCTGAGTTAGCTGGTCCACTAAATTTAACTCAAATTCTACTGTGTCTGCCTAATTATTTCCAGGTATAACTAAGACAGCATTCAGTGTCCACTGCCATTAGAATTATTATTGTAAAGAAGCCTGATTCCTTGAAAAGAATTTCTTTAAGAATTTTGTAGAACATATCACACTGGCTTCTCATACTGTTTATTCTGAAGCAGCAAATACCCAAAGAATGCATGCCAAAGGATTATTACAGCACATTGTCAACACTAAAAGGTCCTGTTACTTTATATCCATGATAAAAGTCCAAAAATGCAAATCACAAGCTGGCATTCATATTTATCTAATATCTAAGATTTATTAACATTTGATGATCATTCAAAAATCTTCTAATGGATTAAAATGAAAAACTTGGCCTGGCAGATACTGGTGTATGTGTTCATTTTATATTTAAGCTGAAAAGTCTCAATGATACGATCTCTTCCAAGGGAGTTTAGACTTTTATCAGCAGTCTCTCTTCTCCTTAACATAAAAAATATGTGTGTCTTAATTAAGGTATCCATCACTTATCATGCAATGGTGAGCCTTTGGGACCCATCAGGCATAGCAGGAAAGCAGATTTAGAAGTTTGGCACACTGGATAAAGTTTGTACATAATGGTACGTGAGTAGATATGAATCCCAGGGATGTAAATAAAGACCCATATGCACTATCAGGCAAACAGCTCAACTCTTCAGAGCAGTCTTCAAATAAATATTCAGTGAGGATCAGATCAAACTTAGGTCATTATTAAACAGAAGCTCAGATTCTGGAAGTGACACCAGGAACCCTGTGATAGACTCAAAGTACAAGACATATCCAATTAGTCTAAACCTCAGCCATCACTCACACATATTTCTTTGACAGTACCGATCCTAACATCACTGATTCCCTTGCTCAGGGGACTTGAGTTATTAATAATCAAGTAATTGCTTTTCCATTTATCTCCTTTGATTTAAAAGACATGAATGTACTGTTCAATTTCTGTTATACCAGGCAACCACACAAAAATAACATAAAAGGATATTTTCTGAGAAATCAATAAGAACTATTTCATCTATGATCTCCAAGATTTATCTATGAGAAATTTTCACCATCTCAGGACCTGAACTCCAGTGCCACTGCCTAGATGCTGTAATGACAATTATCCAAATATCTAATGGTGAATTGGACAAAGCTATGTTCAGATTGTCGTAGGAGGGAAAATAAATCCCAATCATTTCCAATAGGTTACTCTGAAAATAATATTAAAAGAAATCAGAGCTTCCTTTGTAATTAAATGTTAAAAAATGTTTTAGAGTAACCAACAAGGCATCTTGAGACAGACGTCCTGTGAATGGTGTAACACAAGTATCAGGGGCCCTGCCTAAGCATTGAGAGAAAACTTCATCGAATGGTCAAAACAAATCTCACATTTGCCTGAGTTAAGGCATCTGGGTAGGGACCTGGCAAGTACATTATTATTAAAGGAAAAAGTAGAGACAGCCTTTCTTGCATGCCAACTGGGATCATGGGAACTTCAAATGCCAGGAATGTACTACTGTTTCTGGTCTTGCTGCTTGTGGTCATTTGAAATGTTGAAAGGTGAAAAGAGAAAAACTTGAGGACTGGAGGAGAGGGTATGCTATCCACACTTTCAGTCAGTCACACTGTGCAGAGAATATCTGTGATGTGGCTCAAAGTGGATATATTTGGACTGTGTCAGAATCACGAAGCTCCCTGTGTGCTGCTGAGAAGAGCACACTAAGGAAAATTTGACCCCGGAAACGCAGTTGGCCCAAACAAAGGAAAAATTGTGGACAAGCAGGGCCCATTGCCAGTATGGGTCTTACCTTTATGAGAGCCTTCTGTGGCTAACTAAATGTGTGTCTTTCTGGTGATGGTTAATTTTACAGAGGATTTTCCAAACTTTCATTACTATAGGACTTGAAAATCAGCATTCCAAATTTCTTCCAGTCTTCTAGGCATCATGTCTATTTCTTCTGCCCTGTCCATGAGTCATTCTGAGGCTGCCTCTGTCATGCTAGAATAGTTTGTCCATACTTCTCACACTGGACATACCTGCACCTGCAAATATAGACACAATTGTATATGATTTTACACAGACAGAATCTGAGAGCAAAAGTTGTGTGAGCTCCATTGGAGCCCTTGGTTCAAATCCCATAGTTCAGATGATACATAGCACCACAAGCTTCCTGAACATTTTTACTGGAAGACAAATTAACTAAGTGTTAATGTATTTTCTTACAGTCCATTAATTTTCCATCTTTTACCTGGGAACCCATCTGAGTAGAACGATTCTTTAATTTTTTTTTTTTTACACACAGTTTCTTATACCGTTTTTCTGCCATTCTGGTTCTGCATACACTGTGGAGGGAATTTCTTTCACAGCTAGTAATTCCATAATGAATCCAGTATACTGACTGGTACCTGTACACTATAACTTCTAAGGACTGGACACTGATAGTGACCAAATGTTACCTGCACTCCTGCTATTGGTTGCTCTTTTTGGAATTAAGCCGTGTTCTTCTAATTTTATGTTGGAGTGAACAAATTTTGAACTTTAGAAGGGAGGAAGGGGGCTGTTTGTGTAATGCTGCTGTCACGTTTGGCTGCATATTAAAACAATAAATGAGCATTGTTTTAATTTCTTAAATACTCTCACCCTTGTCATTCAACACCTTTCCGTCTCCTTGCCTCTATTTTGCCTATTTTGTGAAAGGAACTGTTTGCAGACAGAGTACAGAGCAACCAGCTAATGTCACACTAGACAATCCTTTGCTCTTAATCATGTCCTGCCCTAGGGACTGGACACCAAGTAGAGTAGCTGCAGAAAATACAAGATGCAGGGCCCAGGTGAGATGGCTGAGCAGGTAAGTCTACTTGCCCCTAGACCTGAAGACTGGAGTTCAGTTCCCAAAGTCATATGATGGAAGGAAAGAACTGGTTCCTATGTTTTCCTCTGACCTCCACATGCATGCAGTGGTACTTGCTCATTGATATGGCACACACACACACACACACACACACACACACACAAACCACTAAAATCATTTTAAAGGTTGAAGTGTCTGTGTTTTGTGTGTGTGTGTGAGAGAGAGAGGGAGGTGTGGGGAGAGAGATATTATGTCATAGCTTACAATTGAGGACAATCCTCATCACCTTCTCAGTCACTGAGTGATTATTGAAATATCCTGACTCAAATAGGTGTGATTTTAGTAGCCACTTTAAATACTAAAGCTGGAATATATCCAGATACCTAAGGGGAGCTCTTACCTCTCTAAGTGTCTTATTTTTTAATTTTTGCTGATTTTCCAAGTGAGTTCTAGATGGCTCTCTACCATTTTAACTTTTTCTTTCTAAACTAGAAAAAAAAAATTGTCCCTCTTCCTTAGGGGATGTTGAATGTGTACCTCAGGAAATTTATATGAAGCAAGATGTTTTAATTCTCAGCACTGTGTGACTTTTCCTGGGAAAATCTTAACAGCTGTCAACAAACTGGCCTATCACAGTAATCCAGTAAGGTTTTTAAGTTAAGAAGTCTAGATGAATACAGAAAAATGACTAACAGATATTAGTCACTTTTCCGTTGCTCTGATAAAACAGTAACTGAAAGCAACTTGGGGAGGAAAGGATTGATGTGGCTGATACTTCCAGGTAGTAATCTATTTTTGAGAGAAGTTAGGGCAGAAACTCGAGGCATTTGGTAACAGACAGCAGGAGGCACACCGACTGCTGTCTTCCCTGCTCAGTCCCTCATGATTAGCTCACTCTCTTCTGCAGCTCAGTATAGCCTGCCCTAGGACTGATGCTACAGAAGTGGGTTTGACTCTCCTTCATCAATGAACAATCAGTATAACCGCTTAAAGACATGCCCATAGACCTAGCTGATAAAGACAATGAAGTCTAGATTCCTCCCCACCCCCCACCTCTGCCCTAGGTGATTCTAGGCTGTATCAAGTTGACAGTCAATGCTAAGACAGGGAGATATTTGCAGGAGCATGGGTGACTCAAAGGCAGTTGCATCGCTGAAAAGTGTACCCCTGCATCGTAGATGACCTCTCAAAAAAGTTACATCCCTGGAGCTTCCTGTACACTTGCAGGCAGCTCTTCCAGGACTAGAGCCTACTCTCCTTCCATTGTTACTGCTTATAAACCTTGAGAAGTGGGGTGGGTATGAATCCTGTAAGTTTCGAGTACTGCATGCCATTTGTGAGTTGCTGCTTCCTGAACCTTGGAAACTTTGTTTACTTTGTGCATTTTAAGGAGCCTCCCTCCAGAATGCAATGGTTCAGTTCAGGAAAAACTGCTGCCCACCACCCAAATATCCTTTCTGTTTCCTCCCTTTGGGCTGTCCCTTTAACAATACCAAGTACACTCAGGCCTAACACCAGGACCAAGAAGCACATAGGGTACCTGAAACTGGCAGGAATTCCAGATTAAGCCATTCCCTCAGTTATGGTTTTTTTTAAAACGTGAAATTATTTGAACTGTATTGACTAAATTTTGATATCATGGAGTAATTCATAAGATCAATTTTAAATGGGTGTAAATTGACTTTATGGTGACAAAAAAGGAAAATTATTACTGCAAATCAGGCCACTTTTCCTGACAATGAGGAAACATTAGGCTAAAGCTTTAAAAATCAAGTAATGTATGCCATTAATTAAATTAGTTAGGGCGTGAACCTGAATGATACACATTAAAGAACAAAGTTGCTAACGACAACTCTGCCCTTTAAAATTAGCTGCAGTAGTGTTTCTCATAAATCCCAGGTCTCCTCTAGGAGAGTTTCTTCCAAACCACATTTTCAGAATTGGGGTCTCCTAACAAGTACTTTGGAAATGTCCCTCTTAGTTTAACCAAACTTTATTAAGTAGCTGTTGTGTACCAGGAAATGTACTTGATAGAAAGGAAAAAAGGCATTGTAGGGGGCAGAGCAAGCCCTCAGTGAATGAAGACCTGAGTGAATGTATGTTTTGGTGTGGGCACAGCCTTGCAGAAGATTCCCAAGGCCTTAGGGACATGGGACAATTGGCAAAGCTGTTACTCATATGGTCAAGGCTCAAAAGGAATGGCAAGGGTTTTCTGTGGAGTCCAAAGACGAGTGTTTATGAACTACTAATGAGTGTGTACAAAGACTAGCAACTTAGACTTCCTCCTCCAGTCCATTTATAGCCTGAGACTACTTGCCTATAAAGATCTCCTACTAAGACTAGCCCCAACCCTACTCCTTCTGTACCTAATAAACATCCTGGGATTTGGGGGTGCAGTGGTAGGTAGATGTTACAGAACCTCACCTGATTCCAACTTCATTGTATGTGTGTCTCTGTGGCTGTCATATCATCATTCCTTTGAAATACCTATCAGGGTTCCAGGACCCAAGCATTGTGGGTCACATCAAGGCATGATCTTTGTTTTCAGTTATCTCAGAGGATGCAGATGTTTGAGTAAAATATGGCAAATTTAAGGCAAAGGATGTGGTTCCATGAGTAAAGTGCCTGCCATGAAAGCATGAGGACCTGCATTTAAATATACATAAAAAGTCCAGTGTGATAACACGCCTACACCTGTAGTCTAAGCACTAGGGAGGCAGAGACAGGAGGATCCCAGGAACTCCCAGAACCACTAGTCTTGCTCAATCAGTGGGATCTAGATTTACTGAGAGACCATGTCTCGAAGAATAAACTGGAGAAAGATAACAGGAAGAAAACTGTTATCAGCATCTAGCCTTTGATTCAGTGGTTCTCAACCTTCCTAATGCTGCGAACTTTAATACAGTTCCTCATATTTTGGTGACTCCCAACCACAAAATTATTTTTGTTGCTACTTCATAACTAATTTTGCTATTATGAACTGTAATGTAAATATCTGATATGCAGGATGTCTGATATGCTACCTCCAAAGGAGTCACGACCCACATGCTGAGAATCACTGCTTTATATGCATATGTATGTGTCTCTCTCACACACACACACCACACAAAAGTTATAGTGAATGTGGCATTATATGACAGAATAGAATTATTTTACATGGGAAAATATTTCACAGGTGAAAAAAGTTAATTCTGTAAGGAAAAAGACGGGTATATTTACAAAACTGGTGGTATTTAAATACCAACTTGATCTTACAAATGAGTACATCTTCAACAGGAAGTCCTACTAGGCTTTGAGGAGGGGAGTCCATTGCATCAGAATGACTGAACAATCAAGAAATGGGGACTAGAGTATGGTCAATGAGTGAGGCACCCGGTGATGTCTATAATCTTTGTTTTTGCCTACACGGTGATAGGTACACTCTGAACCTTAGCAGCAGAAGAGTGATATAACCAGTCTCTCCAAGAATGACTTCCCAGGTGGCACAGTGATGCAGGAGCTCACAGGAGGGCCCTGGCTGTTCTGGGTGTGATTGTTCACTTCTGGCTACTGCTATAGGACTCCAGTTCCTTCTGAGCTCTCAAGCTTCACCTCCATTTGCTCAATTCTTCTCAATTAAACCCAAGCCTCTTAACACATATGAAATGTTCGTCTCCCTGACACCCACCCCTTCTAGCAAATGATGTGTTTCCTTGGCCCCACACTCATGATCCAACTCAGTTTGACATAATTTCCTGTAAATTTGACCAGCCCTGTCCAGACTATTACTCACCATGTACCAAAAACTCCATTTTATAAAATCTGAAAATCCAAGGTGACCGACTCAACAAACCCTGCCTGAGGAATAAGCTAACGTTCCCCATAATGATGAAACAAGAAAATAGCATCTATCCACCACTATCAATTGTCTTACAGTTATTGGAGGGGTAAGCGAGAACATTTGAGTGAAAAGATTAGAATTTAAGCTATGGCCCCTGAAATAGTACCCTATCAGGAGTCTCTGTAGTTATTACAAAGCTCAGCAAGTCTGTGAAGGGTAGAAAGACATCAGATCCAGGGGTGATCTAAACATCAAGACCAACAGAAACCGAAGACAAACTCTCTTAAGATTCCAGACAGTGAGAGGATTTCAAAGGGTAAATTTTAACTGCCTCTGGATAATTTGAGAGCATGTGGAAGTTTTTCAGAGCTCTCCAGGGACTCAGATGAACACCTGATTTAGTCATCAGGGAAACAATGAAGATGTTAGTAGTAAAGGAGGCCAGCTGGCTCCCATGACCCTGGCTATATATTTAAAGATCACAGCCTTGTAGTTCAAGTGCATTCACAGTGCAAGCCAGGGCAAGTGACTTGTACCTTGGAGATGCAGGCGGCCGTTAGAACAGAAACTCACCAGGCAGTTAAACTCTTTCAGAATCCCATTTACAGGTAGCAGATTTACAGGCCTGCACTCAACTTCACTGGGGTATGGCATGACTATAAGGAAGGAAGATGAGGAAGATCTGGGTACAGAAAGAGAACAGATCTCTTCCTGTGCAGATGAGAAATTTTGACGCTAATAACCCTGATCCAAGTGGAGTTATTTAAAAAAATCACCATTTGCTTACCTCCTTTGCCAAGCATAAACCAACATGGAACAATTATAGTTTTGGAAATTTTAAAAATGTGTGGAAGAAAGAAAGAAAGCAATGAGAATCTTGTAAGCTCTTCAACTTTTGAGATTTTTAGAAGCTCCATGTTCCACCTATTTACAAGCCTATTATTTTCTGTGAGTTGCCATCATTTTGAAGACAAGCAGATACACTTGGCCTCACAGAATAAATACAGTTTTGAAATGCCAACATCTGTGGATAAATGTTAATTGACCCCTTTCTAAATCACATCACTCTAATAGCTGTTAACAATCTTTACTAGCAGCCTTTGAACTTCTACCACACAATAAGCTGACATTTTTATGGAGAACTTTACAAACATTTTAGGAGTGTAGAATTGGCTATTCTTTCCTCCAGAACTTCTTTGTGTGATTACGATTTCGATGTATTTTTTTTTTTTTTTTTAAGGAGGACTCACTGTGGTATGTAAATTAAAAAAAAAAAAAGCTTGGTAAAATGTAAAGCCAAGTTCTCCTGCTGACATTTGGCTGTAAGCCTAGAGGATGGGATGCACAAATTCTCCTGCATGTCATAGAACTTTGAATTCTGTTTATTTCTAGAATGTTTTAAATCTGTGTCGGGATGCCTTTCCGTGACATACCAAAGGGGCCAAGAGACCTTCTAAAAAAAGAAACTGTGACTCTCGAAATAAGTAAATAAATAAAATAAGCGAGCCAGTTTGCTGTTGTCAAATGGTGTCATTTGGAATTTAATTAGATGCCATCTTGAGGAGATATATGTTGTTTGAACAAGACCGGTTCCCAGCAGGTTAGACAGCAACAACAGGTCCAAAGAACAGGGGCACTTGGGTGAGAGAGAAAAGTTTCAACCAGGGCTGTGATACCCCAGGAGACCCCTCAGTTAAGTCTAATGTGACAGACTCTGACTGTATATGTGTGAAAGGGGAAGGGCTCCTCGTGGAGTTTGTTTTTTTTTTTTATTGTTCTGGCTTTATGTTTGCTGCGCAACTTCACTGAGGTCCTGGGATGAGAGTTCATTTACCTCAGACAAATTGGTGCAGTCAGTCAGTCTGATTTTCTTAACATCAAATCACAGCAAATAACTGAGCCAGCAGTTGCTGCTCAGGGGCATGAAATCATGCAGTGCCCAATAAAACCAGAAGGAAGTTCAGTGGCGGCTGCTTCTGCACTTCTTCTAAATGCTCATCTAGGGACCCCGAGTCATAAAGAGCTGATGGAGCAGCATCTGTTCTCATGTTTACAAGTCAGTATCCTGAGACGAATTTTCTCTCCCTGCCAATAGGAATCACACCAGTTGATGCATACCTGCCCAACAATTAACGGGACAAGCTCTGTAACATCACCTGGACGACGTCTCAGAGACCAGCTTGTTTATCTCTGAAATGAGGATAAAATGGGATTTATATCCAAGTATTAGTATGGCAAACAAATGATGAAAATATTTACTGTGCATTTTGTTGCTTAGTTTTTCATTCCTTAAGGATTAAGTTCAATCTGTTTTGCTCTTCCATAGCTTAGGAAACAGATAGGGTGACCATAACCCAAAGGATGGAGAAAATTGATATTTGCAAGAAGAATAAATAAGAAAATTATAAGAGGGACTTACAACCTAGTCACTTATTTTATTATCTATTTATCTGAGTAATTATTCTCTCTTTTTAAATTTAACTTAAAGACAAATCTATGTGTGTGTGCACAGGCATGTGGAGGTCAGAGGACAATCTCAGACACCATTCCACAGGTGCCATCTGTCAGGCCCAAAAGAAACTCAGGACAAATGTCTAGTGGTGGTTCATATTAGCATACCAAAGTGTCCACTGGCCTCCAGGCTCACTCAATACCAGTGACTTCTTTCAGCTCTTTTCACCCTGGCCCTACACTAAACGTCTCCAGCTCATGGGCATCCATTCCCCAGGTTCTCAATCCTGTATAACCCTGCCATTTTGGCCATGAGCTCTTTTTGGCCCTTGGTTCTCTTTAGTTCTCTCCCTCTCTTGTTCCTCTCAGTCTTGGTTCTCTCTCTCTTAGCTCTCTCTTACCCCTTTCTCTTGGTCCTCCTCTCTTCTCCCCGCCTCCCAGTCTCATCCTGGCCTGGTTCATTCTGCTGGCCATGTGTAGTCTACTACTTTCTCTCCCTGCTCTGAACTCTTTCAGATGCCTCTGGCTGTACTTTCTCTCCCTCATATTTACAATGAAAGCCTCCCCCTCAACCATACCTTGGAATGCCCTCATTTCATTCACCATCCAGCTTTAGTTTTGAGGCAGGGTCCCCTCACTAACCTGAGACCTGCCGAGTAGGTTAGGTGGCTACAAGCTCCCTAGATCTGGTTACCTTTGCCTTCCCAGACCAAGTGTCTGCCCACATGCCCAACTTTTTCAATGTGTGTTCTGGAGATCAAATTCAACTCAGGTCCTCATGCCTGCAAGCTGAGCACTTCACCAAATGAGCTTTCTCCCTAGCCCTAAGCACTCCAAATCAACATTGTCTCATATCAGATTCTAGTGGGAAATCTTAGGCTTGCTGTATTTGCAACAAATCAGCTATAAACTAGAGATTACCCCCCTCCAAGGCTTCCTCCTCAGATTCAATAAGTTGCTAAGACAGCTCATAGCTCTGAGGGAAAAAGACTGTTTACTGTTACCTGTTAATTGTCAAGGACACAACTCAGGGACATCCAGGTGGAAGGAGTGCATAAGATAATGGATAGGAGAAGAGGAGCCTTCATGTATTCTCCACGTGTGGAAGCTTTCTGAACCATCATTTGGAGGTTTGTGTGGAGGAATCAACATGGAGGCATGATTGATTAAATCCCTGGTCACTGGACAGCCTCTCCTCTTCCTGGAGGTTGTGTGATGAACTTGAAAGTCCCAGCCTTCTCTAATGAGGTTACTTACATCTCTAAAGTGGAAAAGAATACCAAGCAGAGCTGAGTAGAAGTGTACCCCAGGGCGAGACATCAGGCTATGCTTTAGGGAGTAGTTTATATAAAGCAAGTAGAGTAGGAATAACTTATGTGACTCCCTGGCTAGGAAAGCATGCATTTTGGGGGACTCTATACAGTGGCTATTCTTACTCTCTGAACTTTGAGGCCATTAAAGTGAGCTTATGGTGGTATCAAGTGTGAACCCGATAAGGAAAGTGAGTAAGGGGTGTTTACTCAGCTATTAAAGAAGGGTAACTAGCTAGCTTCATCAAGGGCCTCAGGACTGGATCAAGTCAGCATTTGAGACAAAAAACAGGCTATGTGAAAAGGAAGGGTGACAAAGGTGAGAAGTGATCAAGGTGCAGACTGTGGCTGCATTTGGAAGATGAACCAGCTCAGTTTGCTGAAGATGAGTCTACAGGAAACCATGAGAGTTCAGGATTGAAGCAACACAGTTGCCCTTAATTAAAATGGACAAAACCATGGAGCAGAGGAAAAACCCAAGGCTCTGCTTATAATATTTTGTGTATGAGATCTATTGTTAAAAAATAGACAACTGAGTGAAGTTTTTGAATAGAAAAATGAATTTATAGCTCTGAAGTCAGGAGAGATGTCTGAATTAGTTCAATAAATTTGGGAGTTTTTGACATAAATATGGTTTAAAGCCATGGGACCCTGTGAGATCATCCAAGCAGACATAGATGGAGTAAACATGTGGCTGAAATACTGGAAACTTGGAGACTTTGACATGAAGAAGTTGAGCTGGAGACAGTGGGGAATATCAGTGAGCAAAGCAACTCGGAAATTTAGTAACCCAAGTGTTTCAAGATGAAAGAAGTGTTCAAAATCAATGGCAATCAATGTGCATCTTAGAAATGACAATGAAATTCTGACAAAAAAATAGTTAATCTTGTTGTCAAAGGCACAATACAGGGCTATAACAATTCTCCTCATAATTAGAAGTCTAACTGGCTCAAACTTTTTGGAAAGCTAGTTAAGATGATATACAAGGGGATTCCTGTGTTATTCGGGTTCTCTAGAGCACTGAACCAATGGAATGAACATATACTAAAAGAAAAGAGGACTCAGTAGATTGACTTTCACAGAGCTTGATTGGTAGTCTAATAATGGTTGTCTTACACCAGAGAGGCCTACAACACTGTAGGTGCTCACTCCTTGATGCTGGATATCTCACTAGTACAGATCTAGTAGTGCTGAAGGACTATAGGATTCCCATAGAGTTTATCTTGGAACCCTTAAACTGGGGCCCGATATCAGTGAAGGAAGAGAGTAGAGGCATCAGCACAGTAGATGAATTTGCCAAGTTGGATTTTCCCATTTCAAATAATATCCAGTCAAGTTGACTGGCAATGTTAATTATCACAACTCCTAAATCTAACTTTAAAGATTTTTAAATACAGACTTGCCTGGTTGTTTGTGTTTTAATATCAGATAGTTAAAAATGCTTTGCTGAGTGTTTGTTGCCAGTGTTCTCATATGTGGTGGCCAAAAACACCTCCACATTTGAACTTTAGTTTATAAACACCTGTCTAGCCATAAGCCCACAGTTCTAATTCGTTTTACCACAACACTGCTAAATTGTCTATATCTACCTGGTAAATGGTGCTTCAAATAATGAGATTTGGGTAGACATTCTCATAGAGACAGATTGTTTGCACACGTCCATAATCAATATGAGGAGGCTAACAGAGGCATTTTAATCTATTAAAAGTCCTGCAGGTGTGCCCAGCAATAGTTGATATTCAATTAATACTTGTTGAATTAAAAAAAGAAGGATAGATGAATGGTTGGATGATTGAATGTATAGATGGACAAATGGGTGAACTACTTGGCTTTCATGGACAATATGTGGTTTATAGCAGAGATCTTTCAGTGGTTCTCTGAGGAAGGTATTAACGTATTCATTGGGTAGCAATCGTGCTCAAAGCTGCTACAGAAGCCTGGACCACAAAGCAGCTAAGTATAGCCGCAAGAAACCAACTGAGTCCCTCCTGACGACACTTTTTCCTGACATCTCTGAGTAAAGTGAGGTTTCTTTAGACTGTCTGTGGCCAAGACTGGCACATTTGGGGATGATCAGCCTTTTCCTCCATGTAACCTGCAGCCGTTTACTCAGAACTGCCAGACGCTGGCAAACTCTGAATCCCCCACTCTCTTGCCATCTACCCAGCCAAAAAAAAAAAAATCTCTTTATAGATGAGTAAAAAGCTTTCCTAGTGTTTGGGGCCAAGATTCTTTGGCTGTCTATAGTCAGGAATCCTGTCTTTTTATCTGTCTGTGAAAATCATCTAAAGGTCCCTAAAGCACTTCAGCTTCTGGAAGACAGGAGTTGGAAAAGCAAGAATGTTATTTCTTAAACTTATTTTTCTTCTCCACATCCATGGCATGAACAGAAGATCAAAGAGCATAATCTATGCATTGTGAGGAAGAAGAGGCAGGGTGATGGGAAGGAAGAAACACAAAGAGATGAAATCAGGAAATATACACATGACTAACTCAGTCAGGTTTCACCCTCTCCTAAAGAGCTATTGCTGGAAAACCCCTGTGCTTCACGGCCCCAGATTTCCAAAGAAAAGGAAGAATGAAGCTGCTTTTAACTAGGTAAAAGTATAAACACAAAAGGTGGCAGCAAATGTTGAAGCTTTAGGTTCTATACACCTCTTTTCTCATAACTAAGCATCTTCTTATACTGACATAGATTTCTAGAAATTTTCCTCTTCTTATCTTTTGAAAATCTGCTAGTATTTTAACATATTTAAAAGAAAGATCATTTTAAAATGCAGCACATAATCTTGGATACTTGCTCTATTTGTTTTATTTCCTTGAATTTTCAAGGTTTATGGATGCATTGTCTTGTTAGTTTTTTATTTTGTTTGTTTGCTTGCTTAGTTGGTTGTTATTGCTGTTGTTGTTTTGTCACTGGTATTGTTTGCATACTTCTTTTGTCTCCAGGGTGTTAGGGTTGAAATCAAGGGTTTCATATGTGCCAAACAAGTGCTCTTCTAGTGAGCCACACATCCAACCCTGCTCTTTCCACGGTCTCCTGGGAATCCTATAAAAGCGGGTCCAGTAGGCACAATTATTGCGGATTAAAAATTCTAGTCCAGTCCAACCACATTAAACATGTTCTCTACTAAAAAAAGTAAATATGTGAAATCAAAACAATCTAGAACCAGAAAGATGGCTTAGCAGGTAAAAGCCCTTCTCTAATCTTGATGTCCTGAGTTTAATCCCCAGAGGTCACATGGTGGAGGAACTGACTCCCACAGGTTGTCCTCTGAGCTCCACACATGCTCTGTAGCATGCGCCCTGAAACAAACACACACAAAATAAATAAATAAAAATTCAATCTAAAAAGTATGAAAGCAAGATGCCATAAAATTCTCAGAGCTTTTAGTTTTGAAGAAATAAACAGTTCATAGCAAAACCATGTTTATTCCATGTACTTAGGAATACTCCAAGACATATTTACTGACATTGGTAACCATATTTGAATGAAGCAGAAGACTCAAAATATATACTAGTTATAAAAATAATTTACTTGCTTCTAGGAGGAGGAAAGTTTTGTTGTCACTTAGGCTTAGGAAATAAGAAGTCTAAAAGTATTGAACTGTTTTTCACTTTTCTGTGTTCAGACTTAACTTATCTTAAATCAACCACACACTGTGGACAAAATGCTTTTTTCATTGCCAAGACATCTATATGAGAGCATTTCATCCATTTCTACAGGATGTGGCTTGTTCTTTAGCTTTCTGAAGAATTAGGTGACTGTGATGTGTTTACTTAAGTCCTTTGAGTTTCTATGCTGTGTTTTGGGTTGTCATTCTCAGGTAACAGTCTCTTTGCTGACATATTATAGCCTGTAGAACAACTGTGATCAGAAGTATTGAGTGGGAAAGAGGTTGAGGTGGCTTGGTAGGGCCTGACCTGGAGCGGTGCAATGTCTCCTGAGGCAATATCCTCTGGACTGGATATTCATACAAACACCTTCAGCTCAAGGGTGGCCTGGCTCTTTGAGAAATGACTTGTGATCTAATTTGAGATTGTTGTTTATGATCCCAGCACCCAGTTTATTTCATCCTGGCAGATAACATAAATAACTGTGTCCCATAGACAGGAAAATCCAGCAGTGGGGATTAGCTACACCGTCATAGCATATAACGGGCTTAATTCATCAAATTCATAGACACTCAATCATTTGCAGGTTGATGCTTTGCTTGTACACTCACTCCCTACCAATCTGATGTTAAAAATGCCAACGCCACACCTGGCACATAAGAATGAAATTTCTTCTCTGCGGAGGTCATCAAATTAGTTCATTATGGAGAAAACTAGTTATCTGGATACACTGCAAATATGTTGCATCTAGTGAGATGGCCCAGCATGTAGAGGTGCTTGCCACGAAACTCAGCCTCCTCAGTTTCATTCCCAGGATTCATGTGGTTGAAGTGAACTAAAATCTGAAAGTTCTCCTCTGACCTCCACATGCAGATAGTCCCTCCCAAAAGATTAATGCTTTTTTTTAAAGTTTATTTATTTATTTTTTTCCACAAAACCATTGCATTTTTAACATAGAACAATACATGAGTCTCCAGCATATATGCAAGCACAAAACTGCATCTTGAGTCAAGGTAGAAACAATAAAGAGAACAATACATGAATCACCAGCATATATGCATACACAAAACTGCATCTTGAGTCAAGGTAGAAACAATAAATTTCTTCATTTAAACAGTTCCATTTTTAAATAGATTCTATGGTTAAGTAAGTGGAAGAAATTGCTGGCTTAGAAGGCAAGTGTGCTCTGCAAGCTTGAAGGCAGCTACCAGCATGTGTTAGGGCTAAAGCAGAGGGTGGGAGCCAGATCATCACTAGCTCTCCTCATCTTAGTGGTGACCCATTGCTGAATACCTAAACTCTCTGTCTTCTCTTCATAACAAGTCTTTTTCGGTCTTGCCAGCCAGCTCCTAAATTATGACACAGAGACTTATTATTAATTATGAAGGCTCAGCCTATAGCTTAGGCTTGTTCTTATCTAGCACTGATAACTTAAATTAACCCATTTATATTAATCTGCATTCCTTCATGTGGTTTTTAACCTTTCTTTCATTCTGTATGTCCTACTCCCTCTGTGTCTCCTCGGCATCTCCCTCCTGCCTAGATTCCTCCTCCTCTTCCTTTCTCTCCCCGGAAATCCCACCTATATCTCCTGCCTAGCTATTGGCTATTCAGCTTTTTATTACACCAATCACAACAATACACCTTCACACAATATACAAATATCCCATACCATGTTTCTCTTTTTACCCAAATAAAAGGAAAAGGTTTTAACTCTAACAAAGTAAAACTATATACAATAAGAACAATGATGGAGTAAGAATACAATGTCCAGTCCATTTGTATTTGGCAAATTCAGAGAAAATACTTCATTATCTCAACTCTCTTAGTGAGTACAAAGTTTTACTCCTAAAACAGTTTTTATCATAACTTGTATTACCATCCTAAAAAATGTCTTTTCAGACCTTAAAACACCTTCTTAGATAATAAACTTAAGCTTTTATGTCTCTCAACTTTATAAACTGTATATCTCTTATGTAAGTTTCTTTCTGAGTTTGGTAACAAAGAAAACTGTAACTATAAGTATCTCATTGTCAACTCCATCAGAGATCCAAGAAGAATACAATATTACCTGAGTAAACAGGAAGTGCAGAGCAAACATCTTCCAAAACTATAGAAATGACAGAAATATCTGACTGCCTGGACAGTCACCCAAGTTTCCCTTGAAATGTTGAGGCATCCATCTTTGGGCTACAGGTCTAGAATATCTGACAGGCTTTTCTGCAAAGCTGGAAATTTGAAGGACTCTCCTACCTTGTCTTGGCAAATTTGGACAGTTACTTTCTTTTGTGTCCTGCTTGTCCAATTGGGATAGCATACTGTTAGCAGTTAAGGCAAGGGCAGTTTCTTGCCCAAATGGCTAGCTTTGCTATATTGAAAGAAAACTCCATATGGAGGTTCTTCAATGCTCATCATCCTTTTTTGAAATAAATGGGTACAGTCAGGAGCAGACATGTCTCGCTGTAATGAAAAGCCTTGTGTTCATAAAACATTTTAAATTCCATATTCTGTAGGTCTTTGAAGTGTTTGAAGACCATCTATCTATTTAAAAATATATCTCCTTTTGACCTAGAAAATGTACCTAATGTGAATATAGGTTTGATTATTATAGATGACTAACTCCTAACCGTTCTCTTTATTATCCCAAATAGATTTCAAGGACTAAAAATTTATATTACATTTTTAAATGAGCTGCATAGGTACAATACCTTAAACAAGAGTAGAAAAATATATACAGAATAACAGAAATAACCTCAAATTTGTATCAGTGTGCAAAAATCCATACCAATGTAAAATATTTGAGACTAGTGGTTGTTCAAAAGTAGACTCAACAATCCACCCTTTTATCCCATCAATTCTAACTATAGCCCCACCCCCTTTTTTCTTTCAGAGGAACTTTGAGTGACTGTCCAGGCAAATGTCTTTGTCATTCTAGATTTTTGTAAGTTGCATTTCCTGTTTACTTAGGTAATATTATATCCTTCTGGGGTCTTTGATATAGTTTAAGACTAGATAGCTATGATTTTCTTTAGTTATGATGAAAGATAAGCTAGTTATGAAATTTTAGATTCACAAATACAGGATAGATAGAATATTTTCTTTAATTTTGCCAAATACAAATAGACTAGATATTGTAACTGTAATTCGTGCTTGATAATTGCTTGTTATATGCAATTTTACTATGTTAAAGTTAAAACCTTCCTTTTTAATTAAACAGAAAAGGGGAAATGCTGTGGGATAATGTAGCATGAATCTTAAAAGGTGTTACTAATAAAAACAAACCCAGAGCCAGATATTGGGGTGAATCCTGAAAAATCAGAGAAACAGAACAAGCCATAGCCAACCTCACCTTGTCAATTCCTCAGCTGATCTTGGTTCCTCAAACTGGAAGCCTCTGTGTCGTCATCCAAACTGAACTGCTGCTAAAAGCTAAAAGTTTAAAAAGGGCTCTAGTTCCTGGTCCTCATGCCTTATATACCTTTCTGCTTCCTGCCATCACTTCCTGGGATTAAAGGCATGTGTCACCATGCCTGGCTGTTTCCAGTGTGGCTTTGAACTCACAGAGATGCAGATGGATCTCTGCCTCTGGAATGCTAGGATTAAAGGCATTAATATAGTGGCTGTTCTGTTCTCTGACCCCCAGATAAGTTTATTGGGGTACACAATATATCAACCACAGGGTAATGCTTTTGTACACTGGTTTAATAAAATACTGATTGACCAGTAGCCAGGCAGGAAGTATAGGTGGGATAAGCAGACAAAGAGAATTCTGGGAGGAGAAAGGCTGAGTTAGGAGAAGCCAGCCTGCCATCCAGAGAGCAGCATGTAACGGCACAAGGTAAAGCCACAGAACACGTGGTAACATATAGATTAACAGAAATGGGGTGAGTTTAAGTGTAAGGACTAGTCAATAGTAAGCCTGAGCTAATGGCAAAGCAGTTTTAATTAATATACGCCTCTGTGTGTTTATTTGGGTCTGAATAGCTGCGGACTGAGTGGGACACAGGAAAACTTTCAGCTACAATCAACAATGTACCATCCAGGATCCAGCCACTCTGTGTATTTTCCATCTTTACTTGTCTTATCCTTTTTGTATTACTTCATTCTTTCTTTAAAGATTTTACTTTATTATTTTTAAACTGCTTTTCTATGGCGATATATACCTATTTTCTTTTCTTTAGAATTTAAGCACTTTTTTTAAACATACTGTACCTTTTCAGAAGTTTTCTCAGTCTGGGCCTGACTTTCTGCATGTCTGCAGTGTTTTCTGACCATGAGACAACCCTTAAACAGCCTTGCCAGCCACAGTGCTGCTCTGGCTTTGTGCATGGCTCTGGCACATGGCTCTGGAGACTGACTCCAGCCTGCAGGTAGCAGCTATGTCTCTGTATGTCACCAAGCATCAACCTACCAGGGAGACTGCAGAACTAGGAATCCACATCTGTCCAGAACTTTTCTTAGTTTCTTCAGGCCCTATGTTTGAATATTCAATCCTCCACATTCGATGCCATATGTAATCAGATTTTGGGGGGGGGCACCAATTCATGAATAATGACACAGAGACTTATTTTTAATTATGAAATCTTGGCCTTATCTCAGGCTTTTTTCTTATAACTTAATTAACCTGTTTCTATTAATCTACACTCTATCACATTGTATGGTTACCTTTCCTCTGTTCCATATGTCCAATTTGTTCCATTGGCATCTCCTGTACACTTTGATTATCTCATCCTACTTCCTTTCTCTACCTAGAAGTTCCACCTATACCCCCTGTCTAGCTATTGGATGCTCAGCTCTTTATTAAACCAATCACAGCAATATATCTTCACACAGTGTACAAATATCCCACAACACTCCTTGGCAAAATAAGGGAATAATATCTTGTAGTTAACTGGATTATAATGTTAATATTTATAAATGCAGACAATATGCCTGGCCTATCATAAATACAAAATATATAGTTAGGAGGTGGTAGCACATGCCTTTAATCCCAGCACTTATGAGGCAGAGGCAGGTGGATCTCTGTGAGCAAAAAGCCACCCTGGTATACAGAGTGAGTTCCAGGACAGACAGGGATGCACAGAGAAGTCCTTTCTCAAAAACAAAAACAAACAAACAAACAAATACATTTATGTTTTGAAAGTCTTTAAAATATATTTAACCTAGAGTTTGATGAACTTTCTTTGACCATGGAACCTAGTGCTTTGTCTACCAACCTCTTCTCCTCTTTTCACAATAATTGCCCTGATACAGCTATTGTGGTAGTTTGAACTTAATTGACCCCCATAATCTCATAGGGAATAGTACTATTAGCAGGTGTAGCTTTGTTGGAGTGGGTATGGTCTTGTTCAAGAAGGTGTGTCACTGTGGGAGCTTTGAGGTTTCCTATGCTCAGGATACTGCCCAGTGTCTCAGTTGACTTCCTGTTGCCTGCAAGATGTAGGACTCTCAGGTACTCCTCCAGTACCACATCTGCCTACACACAGACATGCTCCCTATCATGATGATAATGGTCTGAACCTCTGAAACTATGAGCCACCACTTCAATTAAATATTTACCTTTATAAGAGTTTCCATGGCCATGGTGTCTCTTCACAGCAATGGAAAACCCTAACTAAAACAGCTGTATTTCTACACTTCCTGTGCATTGAAAAATACCCCCCAATGTTCAAGGTGCCATGCTTATCAAAGTATTAAAAGAAAGGCATTTGAAAGAGGTTATGTGACATATGTACATTTCTATCATAGTTCTTTCGACTTCATTAATCAAAAGATAACACTTTAGAATATGTAGAGAGAGAAAAATTCCAGTGCCTGAATCATTGTTGGTAAACCCATGTTCCACCAACTGTGGTCTCCTTTGTACTAAAATTATAGGTGTATGACACCAAACCTGGCCAAGATCAGTTTTTGTAAGTTAGTTTCTATAGCTTTTATTTACATCATAAGGATAAGGATATATATATATCCTTATCTATATATATATAGTAGGTATTGCCACTCACAGTTATAGACAAAACTCTCAGATAATGAGCAATTAGCAAGAATATAATTTTACTTGGTGTATCTACCCTTTAAAGCTTGGCATTTTGTCACATTGTTTCAATTTGTCCCTACTACTATCACAAAATCTTCCAGACCAGGTAACTTATAACTAGTATAACTTTACTTCTCATGGGTATAAAGGCAAAACAATACAAAATTACCGTTGGGTTCAGCATGTGGTAGGGACCTGATTTCTGCTTCCATAAAGGGGCCTTGTTGTATCCTCTGGACAGAAGGAAATGTTCTTTCTTCAGATGGAGGAATGACAGAAGGGGCAAAGGGGACAACCTTTCTCAACCCTGTTCTCAAGGGCACACATCCCATTCATAAATTCAGGGCCCTGAACTGTCACCTTTGCTCTATGTTCTCACTTCTGGAGATACACAGTTTCCAGATATATATCCAGACCCCTCTACTAAATAGAGTGGGACCTGAAATTCAGTGTTCTCCCTTCTAGTTAAGAGCATCACTCCCCCAGCAAAATAAATAAATAAACAAACAAATAGCATTTAAAAATAAGGAAATAAAGCTATTTCTGGTGCTTCTACCACTACATGGAAAACTTCAGAAGACTCATTGGAATCTGTTGGTTGCTCTTTCCAAACGCCGACATTTAACAAATCCCACTGGCTGGTTCGTTCTGTTTGTCTCCCACTGCTGAAATGTGATGCAGAGTCTTCAAACACTGGCAATGGATGCCTATTTTGTCTCTGTTTGGTCATGCCAACTAAACACATGCCAGCGTGTAGAGAGATGTGACGAGACCCAGCTCCAAGGACTCTGTGTCTCACTTCACTTTTACACCATCTGGGAACCACAGTATTCAAGAGGTGTTCAAAATGAAGCTTGAAGTGAGAAACAAAGCAGATTTCGTAGCTGTTATTGTTGAAAACCAATTCAGTGTAATGACTTTAAAGCACCAAAACACAAACACCCCAGAAACATTTTCCCTTTTGTACAACAAATACAACAGATGGGTAAATTTTAAAAGCAGAAACAAAAGAAAAGATGTTCTCAGATACTCAGATTTTTTTTAAAAAAAAATTATACCTTATAAAGAAAATTTGTAATTCTTACAGGTTTAAATATATAATCAGGGCTTTTTATTTACCACTTACTAAAATGGAAAATTTATATTTGTCTATGTTTTCTTAATATAAATGCAAGTTTTAGACTTGTTTTTCATGGTGTTCAACTGTCATACATCTACCTGCATGTGGACTACACAACAAAAAATCAAACATATATAGCACACTTCTGCAAAGAAATGGCTAATACTCACAGGCTGAGAAAACCACCATTGTCCAATAATGGATGGGAGAAGGACAGTGTCAGGCTTGGCAATTGGGACTGGCTGCAGTATGGATCTAGTCTCTCCCTGTGTGTTAGAGCCCCAGGAGACATTACTGGAAAGTGGTGGAACCTTTCAGAGACAGGTCTTGGGGGAAGTCTTTATATCATTGGGGTCTTGTCCTTGAGAGAGATTGTGGGAACTCAGTCATTTTCTCTCTCTCTCTCTCTCTCTCTCTCTCTCTCTCTCTCTCTCTCTCTCTCTCTCATTAACTTCCTCACTGTGATGTGAGATGTTTTGTTGTGCTGCACACTCCCACAATGATGTGCTGCTCATACAGGCCTCAAAGCTGAGAAACCAACTGATCATGGAGTGGAACCTCCAGAATCGTGAACCTACATAAACCTGTCCTTAAGTCAGATATCTCCAGGGTTTGTCTTAGGGACCAAAGTGTACTAACACAGAATCTCAAGCCATTTTGACTTGTTCCCAGGAGAAAATGCCACTAAATGTGCCTATTCATCAACATGCAAATGACATCTAGAAGCTTGGTGGTGAACAAATTCACAATTGCATCTCTTCCACCCATCATGCACAAGATCGTGACTCCTCTGTGGCTCTTCTCCTCAGGGTTTCTGATTCGTTTGTTTCCTGACCTTTACTCTCAAAAATCTCACAACAGACTATTTCCCTCCCAAAGCTCAGCCCATCTATTGAGTTTATCTCCCGAAAGCTAACCAAGATCCACATTGGTGTCCATGCTCACCTTCTCCCTCCTCAACTCTAGTTTCAGGCTTCCATCCAAATCCCTGGAAGACACTTTTAACTTCTTTTTCGTTCTCATCCATTATCCTCTTTGTACATCTAATTTAAGGCAGTGACATGCAATCCACTAAACTAGCCATGTGAATATGCTGCCATTCTTTTCTTCTTGATTTATATTCACCAAGATCTTATTTTCTTCCTACATTAAACCACTTCAATTCATAGTCCAACCGCACAGTTTGCTTCAGTGCTTAGAGTCTTCTGCACTCGCCTGTCTGCTTCAGTGGACTCTTCCTTGGTAGGAAAAACTGTAAACAAGACGTAGTATCTGTTCTCAAAAGGCTTTCAACATAATTCAGGAGGTGGGGTCAACAAAAGTAAATTTTAGTAATTAAAAATTTAATAATTGTGAGATATAATAAGGGTTTTGGAGAACTATGTATAGATTTTAGACATTAAAGGTCCATTTAGCCATGAGGTAAGGGTTTCCAGGGAAGAGAAAATTTTGAGAAAGTTTGAATTGACAACTATAAGATACAAAGAAAATGAAAAGAGATTCATTTTAAGGCTTAAAAGCCTTGGGGCATGCTTATGTGACTCTTCATGTTAAAGGTATAAATCAGATGAGATGGGAGATGGGGCCAGAGCATGAGCCAGAGACCCAGAAGGAAGAGTTAACTACTCAAAAAGACCTGAGTAGATAAAATTATACAAGAGAACTAAGTAATTGGGAAAGAAATGGTGATATAAAAAGATTTATGAAGAGCAAAAGGCTATCAAAACTTCTGTGTAGAAGGAAAAAGGTTTACACAAATCTAGAGTGAGCCCATGGCTGTATGAGAGAAGTCAGGGACTGTATTGTAGAGGACTGTCACCATCATCATCTGGAAGCAAGTCTCAGTAAGATGAGGAGAGTGAGACATACTAAAATTGAACTCTTCTCCACTTCCTGTCCCTTCTGACAATGCTTCTTGTTGAACACACCAACCAGAACTGAAAAGCATGGAAAGTTAACATCCACATAGGAAATCCTTATTTCTGTTTCTTGAAAGTGGAGCCGAGGATGGAAAGTAGACAGGACAGATATGATGAGGGCTGTGAAAACATCCAGAGATGCTTCTGGAAATGGCATCTTGTTCTAGCTTACTTGGGCATTGTATAGTTAGCTCTGCTTAAAATCTTCATTCAACAAATTTTAGTCATGTGTTGATGCATTTATCCTACCTGATATTAATTGGTCATATGAATGTGACTTCTCACAGTCAATACAATTTTCTAAATTTCAGAATGCATTTCCATTTATGGGATGACTCAAAACCAATGTGTACTCCTTCAAGATACTATTGTTGTTGTCAGCATCAGTTTCTAATCTTTCTCTCATTCATTTTTGTTCTGCAAAATTCATATTTTGACGTATTACAACAGATACCAGTCATAAGTAATTTTTTTCTGACATTTACCCCAAACCATCCACTTGTCTCTTTGGCATGAAGTCAATGAGTATAAGAAGTGAAATCACACATAAGTAAGAGCTGTCTCATTTGATAAATGAAGTAAGTAGAAACATGGTGTCATCTACTTGACAAATGGATCTAATTTAGATGTGTGGATTTCTCCACTTGGTGAAGACGTTAGTGTGTCTGCTGTTTTTCTTGCTTGGTATGTAAAAGGAGTCTAGAAAGCAACTCCTCACTGCTGCGTTCCCCATGGCCTGAAGATATAACGAGGAAGTACATTTTGTCTCCAATATTGACTGAGATATTAAAACCATCACTGTGGTGTTTCTGGGATTTGAACAGGATAAAAATAGGTGATAAAAAGACAGGAATTAGGTCCTATGCCAAAGGAACTAGAATAGAAACACTCTTTTTCAGTGATTTAACTGTATTTAGTCAAAACAGCAAAATGTAATGGAAAATTACCTTCAAAATGAATACAGAATGGTTTATGACTTAGAATTTTACTTTCTGTCAAGTCATAAATCAAATATAAGTGCCAAGTAGACATGTTCAGACATGGGAGCTCCAAAAACAAACAAACAAACAAACCACCAACAAAAAAACCCAGTATTTCTCAAATACTCTCTTTTAGACTTTGGGACTGGAGCAGAGAGGAAGAGGGAGAGAGAGAGAAAAGGAGGGAAAGAGAGAGAGAGAAAGAAAGAGAGAGAGATTAAAGAGTAAATAGAGTAATACAAAAAAGAAAAGATAAATTTGTAGGTATTTTGGTGATACTAGGGCTATAAAATTAATGATAGTAACAATAATAAAAGAAATGAACATATGCCCAGATGTGTTTGACTGTATGTGAGGTAGCGACTCTTATGCAAATTATTACAGAAAATCATTACAAAGAGAAAGCATTCAATTTATCTCATCTGACTGGACTAGTTCTGATATTATGAATGCATGCAGACAGATACAGAAAGTTAACTGTCAGTGAACATTAATTATTGATGCAGTTGTTAAGACTTGGGGTATCACATTAGTGCATAAGTTCACAAAATGTTAAAATTGTACAGTCAAAACTCTAGGCTTTCAAGACAATTTTTTTAAACTGCTGAAGAAGGAAAAGGCAGTTATCAAAACTCAGCATTCATTAATAATTAAAATATTTGCAAAACATGTCTCCTAATTAATTAGTATCCAGAATATGTTGAGAACTGTTTATAACACAAGATGAATAATGCAATTAAAAATAGGCAAACTGTTTGAACAGACACCTAAATCAAATGAGATACACAAGCGGAAAGGAAGAATGTGAAAGTAAGTTCGATCTTATTAGTTACTTCAAAAATGAAATAAAAGCACAATGATGTGTTGCTGTATTTTGGGATTGCTAACAGTATATTTTAAAATTTTAAATACATGCTGCAACCAGGGCTATACAGATCTGAGTGGCCTGAACTGCTTGCTACCCAGTACCATGGTAATGCCCAGGTCAGAACTGCAGCTGAGGGCCATGACTGGGTCAGTGATCTTATTGAAGACAGGTTCTGTGTTGGTGTCACAGCCAGGTTCAATGTCAGGGGTCTGGGCTGCCACCTGGGGCCATGGTGTCACCGAGGCCTGAGCTGCTTCCATGTCTGGGTCTGAGTTGATGCCTAAGGCTCCTGTTACCACCAAGGGCCATACAAATGTCTGGGGTCTAGTTAACCACCTGAGACCATGCTGGTGTCAGAGAGCCATGCTGCCACCAGGGCCATACTAATCTGAGTGACCTGAGATGCCACAGGGGCCATGATGATGTTCTGACTGAGCTGCAGCTGAAGGTCATGTCTGGGTCCATGGTCCTGCTGTAGCTGGAGTCTGTGTTAATGCCTGTTGCCTGTGTTACTACAGGGGCCCATAAGAACTATGCATGATGAAATCCAAGGTCCATGCTGAGCTGATCCCACCCTTTCCTAGCACTAGAAAAGCTGGTTCTTCCACTTGCTGGACATTGTAGCAAGAAATCTGGGCTGAACCTCATGGGAGACCTGGCCCCAATGACCTGGGCACAGGAGAGCTAGCACCCTGCTCTAAGGAGAGAGGGCTCCATCCTTCACCATGGGCATGGGAGAACTGGCCCTGATGACATGGGCATAGGAGAGCTGGTCCCATGCCTGAGGAGCCAGCCCCAGTGGCCAGGTCTGACCAGCTCAACTACCACTCAGGCCCACATCCAGGGCCTACTGGAGTGTGTGGAGGGACTGGTCCTGCAGAAGGATACTGGAAGAATCTTCATGACTTGGGACAGCAGTGGGATATCTGAGAGGAGTTCCAGAGAGGGTCCAGTGATGATGGTGTACCAGAAACCAGAGGCCTTGAACCAGACCATTGACTCATTGCAAGGGACATTTGCAAGTAAGGCTGATAGGACAAAAGGTTATGTTATGTGACACACTGTGGCTCCCAAAGCCACTAAAAAGAATGAAGAAGTGTTGGAGAGGCAGGAAAGACAGAGGAGCAAAGAATGTTTTTGTTTGTTTGATTTGTTTTTTTTAATTTTCTCCTTTTTGAGGGGATGCTGTAAGGGTGAAGGGCAGAAATGGAGGGAATTGGAAATGAACAGAATTGAGGTGTATGATATGAAATTACCAAAGAATCAATAAATAAATTACATTAAAAAAATTAAATGCAATGTAAAGTTCTTTCATGAATATAAAAGAACCCTTAGCCCCGTTCATTGATGGTGGGAATGAAAAAAATGGATGCCCTGGCATCTTATGAATCCAAAGAGAGAAGGTCTAACTCTTAAAGGAAGAGCAAATGCTGGCAGAGGGTAATCTACTTTCTTGCTCAGTCTCAAGTTCAACCTCAGGCTTCTACTAGCATTTTTGGGTTTTGTTTGTTTGTTTGTTTCATTGTTCTCAGGTAATATTGATGTTGCTGACTGAGGAACTATATTTTGAGGGTTGTAGACATAGCACATAGGCATCTAAGAAAATCTACCAATTATTCAAAGTAAGAAAATTCAGCAATGATGTCAAGCACAATACTTGTGTAACAAATAAATACCATTCTGTGAAATGGCACTGTAGAAGGACAATTTCAATGAGAAAGTGACCACATTTACAATACCTAGACAATAAAGGTCCCTGGAAATGAACCAAGCAGAAATATAAAATATATTTAATGTAATGTGTAATGGGTAATGTGTAAAAAAAATGAAGGACACTAATAAAACAAATAAATATAAAAATAAATATAAAGAAAAAACTGTTTTGGTTTTTTTTGGGGGGGGGTTGGAGAAAACATGCAAAAGCTGTTACTTTTTCCCAAATTACACTACAAAATTCATACAAACCCAACCAAGGTCTCGATATTTCTGTCAGGCTATAAAATCCACCTCTAAAATGTCTACAGAAGATCACCAGGTAGCTGAAGGATGGCTTAGCAGGTCCAGTCCTGACCACACAAGCATAGGGAACTGAGTGTGGGTCTCAGAACCCTTGTAAAAACCTGGCACAATAGCGCACAGTAGGAATCCCAGAACTGAGGAGGTGGTGACTGACAGATTTTTGGAGCTTATTGGTCAGCTAAGATCAACCTAGCTAAATCAGTGAGCCCAAGGGTCAGTGAGAGACCCTGTCTCAAACAAATAAACTGGATAGCAATTGAGGGAGACTTGTAACATTAACCTTGGACCGCCAGATGCACACATCCACAGACAGACAGACAGACAGACACACACACACACACACACACACACACACGTGAAATATATAACCAAAAAAAGTAATAGACAAGGATAGGTGCCATAATTTTGAAGACTAAAACCAACATTATGGAACATTGACTGTCTGAATTCCTCAAGAAAAGAAGCCATGCAACACAGAAGTCAAGATTCTTACAGTGCAAAATTTTATGTTTTCACATTTAGTCTTATTTTGTTTTTTTTTTTTTTTGGTTTTTTGAGACAGGGTTTCTCTGTGTAGCTTTGCGCCTTTCCTGGAACTCACTTGGTAGCCCAGACTGGCCTCGAACTCACAGAGATCCGCCTGCCTCTGCCTCCCAAGTGCTGGGATTAAAGGCATGCGCCACCACCACCCAGCCCACATTTAGTCTTTTTTTCTATTGTTCATCTACTATCACATTTAAATTTGTCAACACATATATGCAAATAGTTTCCAAACCTAGGCAAGGGAAACATTTCAGCACTGAAAGCTGACCCTTCAAATTATGTAAGTATAAAAATAGTCCAAGATAGAAGTTAAAATAGAAAAAATTCCATTTTTGCATTGCACTTAATTATATGTTCTAGAAAATAAAATCATTTCTATACTGACATCAAGCATGAAAAATATCAATGCAGAATCCAAATACTGGTGTTTCTTAAAGCACAATGCAGAAAAATAAGGTGAGGCCTAGAGCTTACCTAACATGGTATTTGTCAGCTGAATGTCTGCCTATTACCTGAAACAACACCTCAAGACAGGACGGGAACACACACACACACACACACACACACACACACACACATTCTTGCACACATGCATTCACACGCATATTCTCTTTACAGAACCAGACTCAATACCTGCATGAAATGGGGGAGAAGCACAGACTTTACAGTCAGAATTGGGGTTACTTTGCAAATTCCTGTGCTATACACTCAAAAATAACTATTTGGAATTTCATTTTCAATACCTATGAAGTTAAAATATAATTAATATTCATCATATTTGGCTATATGAAAGTTGTCTGGCCTGGAAAAGATTCCAAACGGCATTTTCCTTTTTCCCCCATATCAATTTTTAATTGAAAAAATTTCATACAATATGTTTTAATCATGATTTTTTTCCTCCCCCAATTCATCCAGGATCCCCACATTTCCCTACACAACTGACTTCATACTCACTTGCTTACTTGCTCTTTCTTGCTCTTTCTCTAAAACAAACAAAAACAAAAATGAAAGAAAAAATAAACACATGCACAAAAATGACAAAAATAGACATCAAAATAAGCAAGCAAAAGACCAAAAAAATGTCTACTGACTACCATTGAGTTTGCTTTGTGTTGGCCTGAGCATTGGGCCTGCCCTGGAGTGTGGTTAATATGCCCAGTGACACTCCTCTGGGGAAGACAATTTTTTCCTTTCCTAAAGGTATCAATTGCAGATAGCTTCTTGGTTAGTGGTAGTCTCTTAAAAAGTTGTGAAAAGTTATACTTCTTACTATAGCTGTGTCTGAAGTTTTTAAAAGATGACCCAACACCATTATTTCTTTATCTCTACGAAGCATACAGTCAGTAAAAATGCCAACTTACTTATAAAATAATAGGGATTTGTGTAATTCTTTACAGACTACATTTAGATTTGTCAATATCCAATGACAGAGAGTTCTAGATACCTAACCTTTTTATCCTGCTATACAGTGTTATTTTACTTGAGCTATCGCGTGCTCATATATACCCTATATGAAGCAACGATTTTATTTTGAGATCACACTGGATACCACTTCTTTAGAACTATTTCTGCTGAGAAGAGTCTGTGAAGCCCTTTAATCAGAATATCCTGAGATAAAGCTGGGATTTGGGTCAGTGGTAGAGCACTTTCCTAGCTTATATGAGAAAGAAAGAAAGAAAGAAAGAAAGAAAGAAAGAAAGAAAGAAAGA
>CABHPQ010165390.1:0-10384 GCA_902168405.1 Peromyscus aztecus | reverse complement strand
AGAAAGAAAGAAAGAAAGAAAGAAAGAAAGAAAGAAAGAAAGAAAGACCTGCAAGTAATTTTGAGTGTCAATCAATGCTCAGTTTCCTGAGCCCTGTTTTATTAGCCAAGACTGCAACACCCCGAATCCCGCCATCCCCACCTCCCACCCCTTGTGTCTATGCAGGAGCAGTGAACACGGAAGATGTTGGTAACTGGAATTCCTCCAGGTTTCATTCCCTGTGAAAAGACTGTCTTCTAGTAAGTTCTTCCACGACATCCAGAATCAAGTGGCATCTTCTGATAAGATAGTTTCATATGAGATTCTTCAAAACTAAAAAATGAAGATCTTTCATGCACAACTTTAAGGAGCAAATTGTCCTTGAGTACTTTGATCAAGTAAAAGTACCCCTACACAGTAGCTGCACCCTGTGACCAAGCTCAGAAAGCAGAGCTGTGTTACTGTATTTCTCCCTAATATAAGATCATTTGACTAACATTCTTGCTATAAAAGCAAAAGAAAGGACCACAGGTTTACAAAGAATTCAGACATACTTCTTTTCTCTCTGGAATGACAGCCTTGGATGTATTGAATCAATACACAAAATCTCCTAAGCACTGTAGCTATTTGAGGTTCCCGCACATTATTTTCTGAATAGTCTCTGGATTAACGCTGCACATTCTTCAGACTTTAGGAAAAACGTGAATGGGTGGGGGACAATAAATATAGCCAGTGTATTTTAGGATGTTTTAATACTCTTAGGCTTTGGCGTTTTACAATTGTTAAAGTCGTCTGTTACAATTTTATTTTCAGATGAGGAACATAAACACTTTCTCTCGATCTGTCCACATGGCATTTCATCTGTTTCCCATATAACATGTGGGTAAGAAACAGGGCTTTTAAAGACCAATAGGTTTATTTCATGCTCAAATGAGTAGTTTAACAGCCTCCCTTATTATGGGTGACTGACAAAACAGACATTTCTGCCATGATGCACAGTTTCTGTGACTTTTCAACAATTAAAATCTTTAGATGTATTGGGATCACTCTTTAAAGGGAAGATTAAATGTGATCAGGCTTGAGAGATGAAGCCAAGTTGAGATTTCATTACTGAGGTGGCATTTTGGACTTTGGACATTATGCCAAAATACACAAAGTATTACGGTCTATCTGTTGGGGCAATGTGAGAACCTTTCCATGTGTGATCCTGAGCCTTTTAGTCTTGGAGACTTAGTGTCTTGTCTGGTAAATGAAACACCTTTAAGCCTCATTTTGAGTGCCAAATGAAATAATGAAAATGAAAGTGTTTCCTTCAGCATGACCCCGTAGGTGGAAAGGCAAACTCATTCCTTGGTATGCTCAGAAGTTCATTTCAGTTCTCTTAAAACATTAAGCATGGTTGACAGCAATATCGACCCATGAACCATCTACTGTCATCCAAGGATTTAAGAAAAGAAATGCATATGCTGTGTGTGGAGGGTGGGAGGGTCAACCACATCAGGCCTTCAGGACCCCAGCAATCGCTCCCCAGCTGCTGTGAGTGTTAGCTACTGACAATTCTCAGTTGTGTCCCTGTCTAGGATGTGTCCTCATTCTTTCTCTGGAGTAGCCTGCTTCTGAAAAGCAAGGTGAGGATCCAGTGAACCCTGCTGCTTGCCTGCACTGAGGGCAACTGGAAAGTCATCTACATTCTCCCTTTCTGTGGCAAAGGCCCCTTCACAAAGACATCACAGCTCTCATTTTATATCTGTCTAGCCTGCTTCCTGTAGCTGTTAATGGGATATTCCTTAAAAACTTCTGTATATGAATTTCCATTTCATGAACTAATACCATTTAGTAACTCTCCACATAATGGATGTCTATCAAACGTGGAGGATCACTGATTAAGTTTATACATCCTACATCACTAACACTGGGCAGTGGTGGGATAGAGTTGAAGGTTTAAACTTTCCAAATCCCAGTTTGCTCACCTGGAAAATTGAAATAGTAATTCCCATGTAGAAGTTTACTAAAAAGGCATGTATAAAGTAATAATGTCTGAAGTTCTGAAGGCATTCAATAAATATTGACTGTAGTTGTTTTCATGGGTAATTTGGAAAACTAAAGGGGCAATTTTCTGTGATTAGCCTATGATGGTGTACACAAATTAGGTCTTCACAAAATTGTCTATCATAACAGTAACAATAATCACACTTTATTCTAGAAAATAGGAAGAGTAATTTATTGGGTTGTCTTTGCTGATAAAGAGAAGATGGAGGGACAGTATTCATGCTAACTGAAGGAGATGTGTAACATTTACTATAGAGATATTTTTATAGGGAACATATCAAATTTAGTGTTGGATATTACTTGAACAAATGGTGACATGAGGTTATGGGCAACAACGCTGCACAGTGCATGTGTTATCAGCATGTTGAAGTCACAAAGATAATGAAAGAGTCAGCTGGAAAGTAGGAAGGTGAAGTAAATTCAACAGAGAGACCTAGCACACATTGTGTAGGAGTAAAACTCTTCTTGCTTTTTAGAAAATGAAGATAGCTTTCCTTACATCAGGGGGAAAATGCTATATACATCTCTGGAATTTCCACTACAATGTGAGGATAAATAAGAAGAAACAAAGTTTTTCAAATTTCCATTTCTCTAATCAACCACTTAAAAAAATTAAGATCATGATACTTTTCATTCCATATAAGGCAGACACCAAAAATAGATGTTGAATTGTATGGGGAACATAATATTTGCATCTTAAGTAGGATTCATGGTGCCAGGGTACTGTCAGAACTAACAAAGAGTAATTATCCACCTTGTCAACTCATAATCCGAATCAGTTTAAAGGCCTTAAGAAGCTTAACTCAGATGTTCCCCTAATTCTTTCAGAAATGACCATCCAACGCTAATCACAGAACTGGAGGATCACACTAGATCATTTACACCAAGGCCTCTCACCCACTTAAAGAGAAATCACATGAGCTAGCTACTTTCACTTTGTTTCTGCGTATTTATTGACAGCATAATTTGGTATCTCAGATTTTTGTAGTAGATAAATGACAAAAATAAAACCACAGTTAATTTATACAGTAACTTCAAATGTTTTTAAAATATTTTAAGCACATAAGCAAGTGACGTAGAGGCTAATTTAATGAAGGATTTTACCCATCACACCTGAGTTAGACATCCTTGATATTTTACACATTTATCTTCAATGGGCTAAGCACTCATATATTACCAAGTATTTTAAAGCCCCTTGTTTATTTATTTCTTTAAATTCCCATTCCTCATCCTTTCCTAAGAGGTAACTGCTAATTTGGATTTCTACATAATTGGTAAGTACTTTTACAATTTTAATAATTCATGTTAGTAAATGTCAACATATTACATTTAATATAAATATTATACTCAAACTTTGTTCTGATTAAATATTAAGATTTAACTAAATTAACATGTATAAATTTAACCTATTTGGTTAACTCTTGGGCAATATTCCATTATGTGATAAACTGTCATGCCTTCATCCATTTTCACATCTTAGCTAATTTCTAAATTTTCTCTTTTGAAGGGATCTGTTGGGCCATGAATGAAGGTCTCCCTGTGGTATATGGCTGGGTCCCAGGGTCACAGTCCATTTCAGTTCTGCTCAGATTTTCTAATTTCATCTGACACGAATTTAATGATGTTAACATCCTCTTCAGCACTGTGTAGGAATTCCCAGTTCCCTACAGTATGATTTTCATTGGGCATTATGATTTTTAAATTATATCTAACAAGAAAATTTTTGACTTCTTCCATAAGTTCTCAATTACCAATTACAGTAAGGCCAAGAGTATTTACTAGTTCTTTAACATTTTTCTTCTGTCACTTGTCAGTTCATAGGTTGTGCATATTTCCTGTTGGGTTGTTTTTCTTATTAAAAGAAAAACTAAGATGAAAAAATTGCCAAGCTTTGTGTTAGGTAACACTAGTAGTTGAAATAGAAAAAGCTCAGCTATCCCAGTGGGTTGGGAGAAGGACCATACATTTTCTATCAGGGGAAATGAATAATGAAAAACGGCATTGCCTTTTCAAAACCATTTCAGCACTGGAGGTTCACACTTCACTTCATTTGCATTTTGTTGGCATAAACTGGTCACATGACCCCATGCTTGCTGACGGCCCAGGAGACACAGTGCCTGGCAGGTCAATTGCATCCCAGTCCCATCTTCATGCTTAATCATTTGAGTGACAGTCTGACCTTTGAGCATCAGCTGATGATTACATCACATTTGCTTATTTGTACCAAAAATGTTACCTCTGATTCTAAAATTATCTGACAGTGTCTTCTGGTGTGCAGAGATTTCAACTTTTCTGGCATTAATATTGACTAATCTTTCCCGTTATGGTCTCTGTGTGATCAGTGATCCCTCCCTTATTTTTACAAGGACAATATTATCTTTAGTCCCAAGGTAAACAACTCCATATTAATAAGAAAAAGGAAAGTCATAAACCAGTTTATCCTGGGAATATAGATAAGACCACTTAAGCCAAATTTTAGCCAACAGTTCAGTGAAATGTATCTAGAAAGGCAATAAATTTTCATGTGTTAAACTTACAGCTACTGGGATTATTTTTTTTTTCCATGCCAGCCTGAGTTACACAGCAAGACCCTGTCTGAAAACCAAAGACCCAATTTAAATCTAACCATACTAAAGTGTTATAGTTACTAATCTCAGCAGATTTTTTTTATAATTCTGCTAATTATGCTTTAGACTTGGATTTATATTGATGAAAAAGTACTATTGTAGCTCGAAGAAATCTCAACATATGTGAACCAGAAAGAGAAGAGCAAAATCCCAATGCTTTGTCTAGACAAAGCAAACAAACAAACAAAACTTTTGGTTTATGAGACATCAGTGTTCTGGCTGGCCAGCATATGGTATGAGGAAGGAGGTACCCTCATTTTGACACTGTGATGCTGATTCATTGTCCACGAGTACCTTATTCCACCTACATAATGATTTTTAAAAGCCTCTTTAACTGTGGTGGTATTGTGTTCCCCAAAATATTGTGTATGCTAATAAACTTATCTGGGGTCAGAGAACAGGACAGCCACAATATTAAACATGAGGATAGGCAGTGGTAGCACACGCCTTTAATCCTAGCATTCCAGAGACAGAAATCCCTCTGGATCTCTGTGAGTTCAAGGCCACATTGGAAACGGCCAGGCGTGGTGACACACGCCTTTAATCCCAGTAAACCAGCCTTTAATCCCAGGGAGTGGTGGTAGAGAGCAGAAAGGTATATAAGGCGTGAAGAAACTCGAGGCATTTGGCCTGGGTAGGCATTTGGCCTGGAGATGAATTTGAGCTAGTTAAGCATTCAGGCTTCTAGCAGCAGTTCAGCTGAGAGTCATTCGGATATGAGGACATAGAGGCTTCCAGTCTGAGGAAGCAAGACCAGCTGAGAAGTTTGCCAGGTGAGGTTAGCTGTGGCTCGTTCTGTCTCTCTGATCTTCCAGTGTTCACCCCAATACCTGGCTGAGGTTTGATTGTATTAATAAGAACTTTTAAGATTCATGCTACATTTAACTGCTATTTTTACTATTCTTTCCGACGATTTTCCAAATGTGTAACACACTCCAGCTTGCCATTCAGCAGCGAAGCCATTTTTCAGATGGTGGGTAGGACCTCTGAAGGCCACTGCCATCTCTCCCCAAGAAAGTACCAATTGATCTTGGGATTCAGTGGCTAATAAGATACTGAAGAAGCTAGTAAGGTCCAAGACAACATGGAAAGAGTCCATCATTTGCATCAATTGTTTCTTTACAAGAGCAGTGTGGAGTAAATTGTAAACACTGTGTGGAGCCCCCCACAATCCACATCTGTCTTTTTCATTCTGAGGTGCTGCTATTACTGTGAGACCACTGAATATTACCCTATTTCCAATGGTTTCAGCGGGGTTGGTTTACACCACTCAGCCTGGCCCATAACCAGGGGGCAGCAGGATCATGTTGTCCCTTCCCTGCATCATCCCTAATCAATCTGGTTCCTTGAGTCTCACTAGCCGTGGGTAGTCTGCAAGTCTTCTAATTTTCTGTCAAGCACTACTGAAAGGGCCCCAGTCTGGGTGAAAAAAATCTCTTCCTTGAAGGGGAGGAATATAAGATTGGATTGTCCACTCTTAACATAAGCTTAATCTTTTTCACCTTTACTGTTCTGGTATTCAAAGCTTCTGTCATTTCCTTGGTGAACTGTTGCTCGGGCATTAAAGAATTTCAGAGGCTCAGCAGCACAGCGCTTACCTTTCTGTCGTTGTTTCTCATAGGAACTCCAGCGCCAGCTCAACACACACAAATCTTGCCACATTTGCATTCTTGTGACCCAGACAGACCCCCACCATCTGCTTTTCTTGCCTTCATTCCTTCCAAAGTGTGTCACAGTGTTAGAAGCTTGACATACGTGCCAGTCTAAACCTACCTCAGAGGGATCACATCCCATCAAGTGGCTTAGCTAAATCATACAAACCCCTTGTCAGTCCAATAGTCCTTGCTGAATTAACTTCTTTATTAGCTCCTCTGTAAGCATGGTCTTCTCAGACCCAGTGAACCGGGCATCAAACATTACCTCTGGTATGCCCAGTTTCCTCAGTAATAACTCATCTTCCTTTCTCTCTAATGTTCACAGTGTCTTTGTTTTATGAACTAAATGTTCACAGTGACTCAACCAGTCTACTGGAAGCTGATTGCTTTCACATTGGCTCAGATTATAAAATCTTCATTTCAAGGAAAGGTAGATATTTTATGTTACTGTTTCTCAGCTTCCAAGGCATTTGGGTAGATGTGGTTCACACCCATCTATTTCATGAGCCAGATTGTGAAGGGCTCTTTCATTTATTGTTTTAAAATCTTTCATGATCAAGTAGTTTAGAGACAAAGAGTCCGATTATCATAGTTTTCTGTACTGGGATGTAGGCCCCTATCTACACTCTGAACTATGGGTTTTGACTTCCTCTGTATTGAAGATCATACTAAAGGGTTTCTCCTTCTCCTTCTTCTCCTTCTCCTCTTTCTCCTCCTTCTTATCCTTCTTCTTACTCCTCCTCCATCTCCTTTTTCTTCCTCTCTCTCTCTCTCTCCCTCATTGGCTGATTATTTTTATTGATTAGAACCTAGGGCTATTTAGCAAATATCTGCATTTTACACCTTTTCCCTTGCATCCTACCTGTTTAAAAAAAAAAACTTAACACTTCTATCTCATGCTCCTTTTTCTTCACATTTTCTAATGAACAGAGTCTAATGATAAGGATAGTCTCCACATGATTTTCCCCATTTTAATTTCTGCTTTGTGTGGGCAAGCTTTTTATGGGCAAATAACTGAACCTCAATTACATGTCTTCTTTGCCATGCAAGTGCCATGACCATGTCCTTATGATCTCATCCCATAATACTACTTAAGGGTCTGCAATATATTCTTCTAATCCCTCAGTCTCCTGAGATACAACCCTGTCCTTATGTGGTGAAACTCATTCATCAATCCATATTACATAACAAAACAGCTACCCTATGATCCTTCCGAAGGATGCTCCACCCTCAGATGATTTAGTCTTTGTTATATGTCTGATTACCTATAGCATAACTCACACAACTCCCACTATAGTAAGGAGACATACAATTCCATACTATGAAGAAAGGTAACCATAGTAAGATTCATCTTGGTGGATGTTCTAACCTCAGATAGACCAGTTTTAATTACCCATCTTAACATCCAATCAGTCCTCTCAGAATCATCTTAGATCTTGTTGTCTGGTTCAGTTGCCAGTTGTCTTGAATGCCTTTTTCTGAGAAGAGGTAGAAAAATATATATTTATAGGGTATCCATGGTAGACCATAGGAACAATACTAACCAAGTCTACCTCAGTGACTAGTAGGCTTATTGGTACTGCTTACAGAAGCATAACTGAGCTGTTACTTATGGCAACAGGGTGACTCAGTGGCATCACCAAATATTCCACCCCAACATAGAGAGCATCCATGAAAGCTAAACCATTGAAAAATCTCAACCCACATTTAAGGTGCTTCCTTTCAGATTCTATCATAAACTCAAAGTTAATTTAATTAGAAGAGTGGTTTCAATTCTGGTAGCCTGAATTTGTTTGGGATTTCAATGTTAGTCACTAAAGACTGCATTGTCCTAAGAAGCTTCTCTCCTCACAAATGATTGAGCACAGCTCAAGGATGAGGAGGAGAGAAGATGGGTTCCATCCTCCCTGTTCCTAGAATGTCTAAAAAAAATGATCCAGAATTCCAAAGTCAGCAATTGGAACAATATCTCAGCTGTTCGTGTGTGTGTGTGTGTGTGTGTGTGTGTGTGTGTGTGCGCATTTGTACCTTCGCTAAATCCATCAATAATTACCAATTGACCTGCAGGAAAAGCCTAGAATCCTGGTTTTCCCCCTTAAACTAAATACTTTCAAGATCCTTTCATAAAAGCTAAGAATCAATTTATGGGTCTATTATAATGAGACAGAATCATAATCCAAGTTCAATGTGCTTATTCTATTGGCAAAGTCCTTTAATATTTAGTTCACTATTCTATATACTAAAATGTTTGTTATTAGCATGCTTTATTTTATTCTGATAATAACATTTACTTCAGTTTTTTGAAAAATTAGCTTCACCCACTCGACAGAGACTCAAACATTTCATAATATCAATTATTACCTCTGTATAGCATCTTTTTGTAATTTTTGGAACTTTTATCTGTCATACAGGGAGATCCTTAAATATAGAATGTTTTTTTCATTGTTGTATCTTTAGTGTCAAGAAAGAAAAACCAGACAATCAGAAATTATTTGAGTCACTTATCCAAGTAGTGCTTTAGAAATATTAATCTAGTGAAATCACACACAACAGATCAGAATGTGGACAGACTGGAGTCAGTGAAATGGGTTAAGAGCATTACAGTGTGAGGGAATCTGATGGCAGTACAGCCCAGAAAAGGATGCTTGGCAAGAAACAGAGGTCAAGGTCCTGTGGGATTCAGTTTTGGAATTTTGACTTTAATTTTTGATATCTCTTTCCCTTTTAATATTAAGTGACATTTACTAAATCTGCATTATCTACAATGACCTTGTTTGTGTTTTATATATGTCTGAAGCCTCAGGAACCCCATATAATACAGGTGTTCTACAGACTGTATTTGTATACCGTGTGTGTGTGTGTGTGTGTGTGTGTGTGTGTGTGTGTGTGTGTGTGTGTGTTGTACCTAAGACTAGTAGTTAACTTGTAAATGACAGAAGCCATTCAGGTCCCACGTGGTCCCTCTGAAGTTAATGTATTTTGAAGTCTTTTCCTTTAGGTATATTCACTTCAAAGATACTTAAATCTACTCATTAAAAACTTTACTCTTGATAATTTAATAGTGTAAAAGACACTATCACTTAATTCATTAAATGAAGAGCACTGTCTCTCTCTCTGTTTTGTTGGTCATATTTCATTCACTTCCATTCCTATTTTAAAACCACTAATTGAATTGATGTCATTCTGAGATAGCTTATTTTCCAAGGTTGTCGTTTCTAAACCTTTTCTTTTTCTTTTAATGACTCAATTCTGTGATAAAACCATAAACATGTTAGAAAGCTATAACAATCACTGGGCTGTGTTAGAGCAATCATGTTAGATAGGACACTTGGGAGCACAGGCTTCCAAGGACATGTGGAAAATACAGCTTCTTTTAGTATGAACATCTGATGGCCATCACTTATGTGACTAACCTTAGCATCTTGTTCCTGAATCTTCACAGAGACATAAGTAGGTTGCTTATGGGGAGGTTGGTGGCCAGGAAATAACCAACTAAAACCACAGATCTCACATACTAATTAACTTGGGAAGCACCCATATAGCCCAAGCTGTTATGTTACCCTGAGCCCCAAGCAGAGTAAAAGCTGAATTAAGTTTTAACTCATGTGAAGTACAATAATTACTGCTCACATCTTAGTGATATGGTCATGCTTCATTGTGGGAAACATTTTCTCCTGATACTTGTTCTAATTTGCTTTCTGTTGCTGGGATAAACATCATATCCAAAAGAAATTCATGGGAAGAAGTTGTTTATTTGGCTTATTCTTCTAGTTCACAGCCCATCATTAGGAAAGTTGGGGTAGGAACTCAAACAAGAAGTGAAACAGAAACCATGAAGGAATGCTGCTTGCTGGCTTGGTCCTTAGCTCATGCTCAGACCATTTTCTAATATATCCCAGACCAACCTGTCTAGAGATGGTACCACCCACAGTAAGTTGGGCCCTTACACATCAATCAATACAATCGCTTCCAGTCATGGCCACAGGCCAGTCTAATCAAGGCAATTCTTCAGCTGAAGGTCCCTCTTCCCAAGTGACACTAAGTTGTGCCAAGTTGACAATAGAAACTAAGCAG
>CABHPQ010165389.1:0-20092 GCA_902168405.1 Peromyscus aztecus | reverse complement strand
TGCCTAGCCACTTGCCAATCAGTGTTTTATTAGCAACACATTTGCCATACAGAACATCCCACAGCAAGGGTATATGTGAAATCATTCACCCTTCCTGTCCTCAAACAATCCTGAAATGAAACACTAGCAAGACTGTTAATGTGTTAATGTACTTCCTCATCTTTGTTATTTTTTCTTCTCTTCCTCTGTTTCCTTTTCTTCATGATATTTACTTATATTGTACTGTGTACAAGTCGGAAACTACTATTGTGAGAGTAGGGTTCTACTAATACGGAATACAAATTAAAATAGAGAGATGGAAGACAAAATTAAATGAAATATTGATACACTTTTTTTTCATTTTTATTAATGGCCTTGTGAGAGAAGTTTCACTGTGTACCCAAGGCCTGCCTGACATTCAGTATGTAGAACAGGATGACACTCCTATAATTCTTGTGCCTCCACCTTCAGAATGCAGTTATTTTAGGCATAAACCACTATATTTGGCTTAAATGTAAACAGTATATTTTGTAAATTACATTAAAGTAAAAGTCATAGGTTACAGAATATCTTACGTTTTTTATAGATAAACTGGTATGTTTTTAACAGATAAAATATATTTTATCAATCAGAAGTAGTCTATTTGATATGGAGTTGATAAGAATTTTATCACCTGAAATTTTCAAATGTGTGCCTCCTTATTCAAATGCTACTTTGGGGTCATCCTTGTGGAGTTCTGGGAATTTCCCTAGTACCAGGTTTCTCACTAACCCCATAATCTCTCTTTCTATCATGATATCTCTTTCATTGCTCTCCCACTCCACCCCTCCCCTAGCTGGACCTCATGTTCTCACCCCCTCAGATCCCCTCCCTTTTATTGTCTCCCCATTCCATTTACTCATTTTTTTAAATAGAAAAGGAAAAACAATGATTGCTATATTCATTTTATATACTAACCACAGATCTCCCTCTCATCCATCCTCCAGCTCCCCAACAGCCTTCCTTCCCCAATCCATCCTCCATCCCCTCCTCCAAAAGGGTAAGGCCTCCCGTGGAGAGTCAGCAATGCCTAGTACATTCAATTGAGGCAGGACCAAGCCCTCCCCATTTCATCAAGGCTGAGAAAGGTTTCCCACCATAGGTAATAGGTTTCAGAAAACCAGCTCATGCACCAGGGATAGATACTGACCCCACTGTCAGGGGCCCCTCAGATCAAGCTACACAATTGTCTCCAGTATACAGAGGGTCTAGTTTGGTTCCATTCAGGTTCCACAGTTGTTGGTCTAAAGTTCATATATTGTGATATTTATTCCACCCATGACCTTGGGCTATAAGGCCCAAAGGAGGTGGTGCTGTATGTGACCTCTTAAAAGGAAAAAGAAAGGGAGAGGGGGTCATATGGTGGGTCCTTTTTTTTTTTAAATCCTGGAGTGATCAGACACCATATGGCCTGGGAATTGAACCTGGGTTCTCTGGAGTATCACTACATTCCTGAGCTCCTACAAGCTTGATTCAGTTGTCTCTGTAGATTTCCCCATCATGATCTTGATCCCCCTTGCTCATATAATCCCTCTTCCCTTCTTCGACTGGACTCCTGGAGCTCAGACTGGTGCTTGGCTGTGGATCTCTGCATCTGCTTCCATCAGTTACTGGATGAAGGCTCTATGATGGCAGTTACGGTATTTACCAATCTGATTACCAGGGTAGGCCAGTTCAGGCATCCTCTCCACTATTACTAGTAGTCTAATATAGGGTCTTTCTTGTGAGATATCTTGATAGAGGGAGAGAGACATTATAGGGTAAGGGATAAACCTGGTGCTAAGAAAAAAAAATCTTAAATAAAAAAAAAAGAGTTGGGCAGAAAAAAAAATGCTACTTTGACTTTGACAATGTGTATGGTAATACAATTCTGAAAACAATCAGGAAACAATTCCCAAGTAGGTATTTTTCCTGATCACTCAACAAATAGATAATGCCTATGTGCCGTATGTACACTCTTTCTTATTTGTTCTAGTTGTCAACATTCCACTAGGAAACAGGACACAGAAGACTGGGAGCGAAGTAAAGATGCTGCAGTAACGTAAGACACAGAGGATAAGACAGTAAATAACCCAGGGTGAAGAGAAAAGGAAGAAAGGCAGGTAAAGTCTTGTTAGTGAGGAAATGCTTCAGCTCCGTAACCCCGCTCTTTCTCCAGGCACAGTCTTTGTGTGAACACTGTAGAGCACGTGTCTCCAGGGAAGATAACAATGGAGGCAACTGGAGAATTTATGTGGATTTTAATCAATGATAAAGTTTGGAGAACTCCAAAAGGAAGATGAAACTAAAGATCTCTCTCTGCCAACACCTGTGATAAAACCATCCATTACTGGTAATATTGAGGATATTCCTTTGTAGCTGAATAAAGGCATAAAACTAATCCATTTACTGAGCATTTATAGTACATATAAAATCATTGGCTAACTCCTCATGAAGGTGCATATATTGTATATAGTTGGTGATATCTCCATCATTGTAGCCATCGTCATCAGCATGATCATCATCATCATTATCATCATTGTCATCCTGCCAAAGAATCAGCTGAGATCTTGGAACTTTCTAAACTACTAAAAATAAACATATTAATTTTTACTAACTGGAACCACAGGTGGGAAAAGCTGTTTGAATTTGAAAGATGAATACCAAACAATGTTTTATACTATATGAAGTTCTTTGGTTCTCGAAAATATTTGGATAAATTACTCCTGCTACATAAATGTAACATAAAAGGAATGCTGTGAAAGATACAATCACTAATTCCATTTTTTCTCAGTATTAGTGAAAACACACCAAAAAAAATAAGTTCACACAAAATAGAATATATTAAATAAACATTGCAGCAGTTGAGTCAAATTGCTTTAATTTTAAAATTTGTTTTGGATTATCAAGTATTGATTATTTTTTATAGACTTTTACATTTTATATTTTTGCTCTATGATTAACTCTAACGTAATAGGTATCTGACACGGCTGTCATCTTTTTTGAGACAGTCATGATTAAATTGCTCAAGCTGGTTTCATGCTTTCTATATAGCCTTAGGTGGCCTTAAATTCCTAATCCTTTTGCTTATCCCTTCCACGTCTTTAGATCATGGCCATATTTCAAAAGAGCTACCCTCTTTCTAGAATGTTCAATGGAGCTTTAACTAAAGCTAAACTTCATTAAGCAAATGCCATGAAAAAAAATATGACCTTTATTTACTAATTACTTGATTTGACTTGATATAATATTAATTTCACATTTAAAATAGTAAATTCTTTGAATCAAGTTGTTTTAAGTGGTTACTTTAAAAAATTAACTTCTAATTCACAAAAAAAGTTTGTATTTCAAGACTATCACTGGAATAATCACTAGGTTGGTTATGCAAACTGATGAATGTCAAGTATAATTGATTTCTTATGTTTACATGAAGATTCCTGCACAGATAATAGCCTTAGTTTTTGTACAAACATAATTTACTCAATATCTGAAAGAGAATATTATTTTGCAAATTGCCATACTAGATTGAAACAGACAGAATGGATAATCTGTGTACCAGAGTCTTGGATTAAGCAAGTCAGATATTTTTCTCATTAATAGCATTTAAATAACAGGAAATCTGAATTCAACACATCACTGAAAATATATTTGCATGAGACTGACAAAAATCTTTCCAGGATTCTTATGTTTTTCTTCAAAGTAAAGGATTTCTTTAGACATTCTGAGATAGTTTATTAACTTTGAATGTGAGTATGCCAAGTCTTTGCAAAGCATAATCAAATGAATCTTCAACTGTTTTTAACTGAAATTTAAAAGTCCATCCTGTCCAATTATTCTCTATTATTTAAAGAGCAAATTTTCAGCAACAAAAATATTTAAATTCAGGCTATATTCTAGAGGATCCTAACTTATATTCCATTTTAGTAATAGGAAACAATGTATACAAGGTTTCTCAAGAAAAGAGTCTACCTTTATTTTTAATAGGAAGCATAGAAAAAGCAATCTTATAACCAGGTTTGGAAGGCCTTCTTTAAATTGTAAATGATACTAAATCATAATATGAAAAAAATAAACTAAAATTTTCTGTTATGAACACATTCTTCAATTATTATTTAAATTAAGAATAGAATGTGCAATGAAAATCCTGTAAAATTTCTGATGGTAAGGTAGATTAGTAAATTTCATTGTTCACATTAGTATCTCTGTTGTATCAGAGTATTCAAACATGTTTGAAACTAAATTCAAACACAATATTTATTAATGTTTGTTCAATTCTCTAATTTGTAAAAAATTTTGTAGCATGATTTTGACCTTTTGCTGCCTCATGTGAAAATATACATATACAAAATGAACAAAATGCATAACTAGTTCGTTTGTCATATAATTGCCGTGTCCTTTAACTCAGAAGTACATTCGTTCTGAGATTGGCCTGTATATAAAATATACTTCTGAAACAAAATGCAATTTTCATCTAAAGTCAATCTGATAACACCTAAAGAGTAGTATTTTAAGTTTTATGGTACTCCAGGATATTTATGATTTTAATGCAAAACATAAAATACAGTAGTATATGAGCTACTAAGACTGAAAATTTAGACCTTTGTGAAACAGACACAAACATGTTTTCAGCAGGTTTGCTGTGTATTTCCTTTCTCTAGAATTGCCTATGATTTACAATTCATAAAAAATGTTTCAAGGAAAAAAATAAGAATGTGTAGGATGTGATCTCCATCTCTCTCGGTGATGGTTACAAGAGCACAGTGCATTTTATTTACTAGGGTTGTACAGCAAAAGGGTACTTAGAAATCTCATCTCTCCTTGAAGTGAAGGAATAGTGTATGCACATAAAACAATATTTACTACAGAGCTTGGAGGTATATAAATATTGCAGCAAGGATTCATGATTAGGTTGTCTCTATACTTTTTGTGGCTTTATTCATTTGTGTTTCATTATTTTCCTCTTACTTTATTTCAGCTTTTGGCCACCACCACAGAAGTTATCCATTTTATGACTGCTGCCAATTCAAGTTTATTTTAGTGCTATGAAAGAGTTAATGTGATTACAACCATGTTTAAATTGCTTCTATAAAATAACTTCAGTGTTTGAAAAACTAAACCCAACCTCAATGACTTCAGAATCCAAGGTACAGATGAAGTTTGGAACTCTTGAAGAGTAATGAGCAATGCATGAGACCTTGAGAAAAATGAAGATTTCCCAATTCCATGTTCCCCACACAGTCTCCTATTACTCTGGTTTGAAATGACACTATTATAGAGCTCATTCCCCATGAATGAAAGAATTATCCCCTATTAAAATGTAAATGCCCCGGAAAAGACAGAACAGGAATCAATCTATCATTTATACCTTAATGAGAAGAAGTCACTCAAAACCTCCCAACATGATAGCTGTTTGAGATTGAACATTGATGGCATGTAGATGAGGCAGAGGTACTTTGGGAACAAGGATAGTGAGAAGGAAAAGAATAAGAAGGAAATTTGAAGTGTTGAGAATAATCACTGCATAATTAACAATGTTACAGGAAAAATCTGGCAACAATTACAGGATTCAGTTCTAGGCCCACAAAGACTGGTATGGAAAACCCTTGAAGAGATACCTTTGAATTTGAGAAAAATACTTCATTCCTATTATCTATGTAATCTTAACTAATGGAACAACCATTCACAATGAAGACCGCTAATGTATTCACTACTGTGTGGGTAGAGATCTGTACTTCTTATTCAATTTTATTTTGCTGGCCCTAAAATATTAAGCCCAAACATAAGTACCTATTTTGAGTTGTTATAATTAATAAGAGAAAATAAAATTGCCAAGTACCTTAAATTTTTGGTCCTGTGCATGATACTGAATGAATTTTTCTATAGATTATATAAAATGTTAGTGCTTTACGTTTTCAACTTAACTTTTTGAAAAAAAAAACATATCTATTTGAAAGGACTAACTTTAAATACTTCATTTACTTTTGTTTCTTATGTGGAATAAAATGGGCGATGTGTACATGGACAGATTACTCTTTTCAAGACTGCTTACTGCTAATGGAGAAGACCCAGGTTTGGTTTACAAATACCATGTCAAGGGGCTTACAGTTTCTTATACCAACACATCCCGAGTATCTAACTCCCTCTTCTGATCTCTGAGAGCAATACTTTAGTATACAGACATACACAGCACACACACACACACACACACACACACACACACACACCCCATGGGTAAATAGCACTAAACAGAATTGCTGTGGATGATTGATTGATAAATAAAACATTGATTGGCCAGTAGCCAGGCAGGAAGTATAGGCGGGACTAGCAGAGAGGAGAATTGAGAGAACAGGAAGCCAGAGAGGAGGAGATGCCAGTCTGTTGTCCAGGGAGCATCATGTAAAGGCAGCAGGTAAAGCCACAGAACACATGGCGACATATAGATTAACAAAAATGGGCTGAGTATAAGAATAAGAGCTAGACAATGGTAGGCCTGAGCTAATGGCCAAGAAGTTTAAATAATATAAGCGTCTGTATGTTTATTTTATAAGTGGGCTATGGGATGTTGGGGCTTGGCAGGACCCAGAGAGAAAAACTCAAGCTACACAGAATTGATTGGGTTTTATAAACAAATGTGCACACAGCATTGAGTGGGTACAAAATCAGAAGGGTGATGGTCTGGGATGAGATGGAGGAGGAGTGAATATGATCAAATAACAGTGTCTAAAATTCTCAAGGACGTAGTAGAAACCCATTTTTTAAAAAAAGTTTTGTGACGAGTGTGAGTAGAAGGTCAGTATACACTACATGGCTTTATAACTGAGGCTAAAGTAAGTTCACGTTTATCGCTTGCTTGTGTTGTATTAAAACATTTAAACACATTTTAATTGTAAATGTTTGTTACCTGCACCTCACATGGCTTTCACAGGTATCCTTATGTGATATGCTTCTGATTAGCCATTTGCTAAAGTTTTAATAATTCTCAATACTTTTTGCTTTTTACTGATTATTATGTTTCATTATTATTTGATATATGCTTCAATGTAAAATTACTATGCAGAATTGTTGGGTTTAAAAACTAAATTAAGGTTTATCATTTGGTAAAATTTCAGTTATAACCCTTTTTTATTTTTAGATCAGATATGTAAATTGGATCCTCTATTAGGTTATGAAATGTCAGATAAAATTTAAATTTGATTAATAAATAAGTAATATGTTAGTGGTTTATTGGTATTTTTAACTTTTCACATATTAGTTCAATCACTTTATTCTGAGGCATGGAAGCATTGTCAGAAATGTAGCCTTCCATTAATCTGACACTTTATTCAACTGTAAATCTGATAATTCCACTCTTAAAATTTCTTACCAGTTCAATGACATAACTTTGATCTTTAATTTCAGTGTATAAATTGTATTTATTATAGAAAAGAATAAACATCAAAGGATTACCTGAAAAACAAATTACAACTATCCAAGTTTGTCAGACTGTTTCTCTTTCTAATAGTCAGCATCAAAATTATATAGTTAATTGCCTTCTCTAGTGTATGGCAGCCATCTTGCTTATCACTGAATAAGCCACATTTGAACTGCACAGATCAGTATCGCACTGAGGGATGTGGTTGCTGATTGAACACAGGTGTAATGGTTGATATACTGTCACACAGTCTGACGTTAACCTAAGATCTTTGTTGAAATAGTTATTACTGATGGCATGAAATGTAATTGCTAATTTTCTGCCTGAGTGGTTACATATTTTCTCTAAATCTTAAGAGTTATTCATCCTTTTTCCACTGGCCATTTCTCAGAGTTCCAGGCAGATGTGTCAGTGGTCTATGGACCAGTAATTGAACCTGTCACTTGCAATCTACCAACTTCATTCTTCAGAAATGTGACTACTGCTTTATCTACTCTCCTGCTTATTTCTCTAAGTATCAAATGTCTTACTTGAACCTAAGCTAAGCACTCTTTACTGTTTACCTTTAGGGTACTCTGTGGCCACAGAAGAAAATAATTGTTTGTGATTCTAATTTGGCGTTCTTAAATATTTATCAGAGATTCCAATTTTCAAATGAATTTTCTCTGAATTTTCTTATAGTAATTCATTCCATTATTCCGTAGTTGTAGAAAGTGTGGGGGCTTTATGGAGAAAGAGGTGGGGAGCAGAAGATTTGCTCTTCTACATGAATACTTACCTTAGGATGGTGTAACATGACTCGGGTTTCTGAGCTGCATCTCTGGGACCCCACTGAGAAAACAGGGAGGCTGATGCTTAGTACCCAAATGTCTGGGAGTATTTCAACATTTTGACAAATATTGTACTGCATTTTATTACAGTGCAATACATTCAACTACTATACATCTCACTCCCTTTTTTGTATCACTGCTGAAACATATGACTCAGCTAAGGTTGACAAAAGCAACATATGCCAAATTCAGAAGACTGTCCATAATGTTCTAATTATTTATATTGAGATTAAGTCATTTTATACATATAAATATATACATATATACTTAAGTATGTATAAACAACAGTTTGTTATCTCTAGCTATATTAATTTTCTTTTCAAAAGGTTAGAAAATTATCTCTATAATTATATCTGATGAATAGGGAGACATATGAAACTATGACTGAATCTTATTTTTATGAAATTTTAAGTTAAAAGAATCATAATGATTTACGAAAAGGTATAGCTCAGACTTAAATAACCCTTGCATTATCTAAAAGAGATATTTGCATCTCAGTATCTTTACTTGTAGATGAGCTACAACAATTTTTAGTTTGCTGATGTCAGTATTACTGATTGTAGAAAACGCTCCTTGAATTCCACTTGACAATGCCACTCCAGAATGTCATGACCATGACTGCCAAAGGAACAACTGCAAATCTTGATGTTTTAGTGATATTAAGACAATTTTCTGTTGACAGATTTAGCTACTGTGTAAGCATCTAGCAAGCATTCTAGCAGTTGCCTGGAGCTCCTTAAGTAGTGGAGGGAGGGACTGTGGATGTGGGTCACAAATGCCCTGAAGGGCAATAACTGATTCACAAAAACATTCTACTACAAACTGAAATTACCATTTGGTGGTGTGATAGTGCCTTGAGGTATGCAGTTTTTTTTTCAACTCTTTTTAAGGGCAAATTTGCTAAGTGGAACACTTAAATTTGAAGCTACAATTAATTTATGTGGCTTGAGTTTCCACTAGTTAATTATTTATTATAATTATTAACATATAATTATATTATAATTATTATCATATGACATCTTGATGCCCACTGTGTGTGTGTGTGTGTGTGCATGTCTGTACACATGTGTGTTATGTGTGTGTCAGATTCAAAGGATGGAACTGTATAATGAAACATAAAAGGTCAGCAATAGGTAACTTAATACATGAGCCAGAATATGGATAAAATTAAGAATTAGAGAGCCAAAGAATTTAGAGAAGATAAATCACAGGGCAAAGTGCCAAGAATACAGAAAAGATTTTTTTTGTAATTTTTGTTCATATGATGCTTTGATCCAATTCTCAAAACATGTGCATTCCAGTGAAAAATATCCAGATAAGTTCTCAATGTAAACCCAAAACCACATTATCTCTTTTTTCACAGTTAAGCATTCCCTGGTGTCTATAATTTTGCTCTCTTTCTATCTGCAAATTAACCAGAGCATTAGCCAGGTTTTTTTCATGAATTATCATTATAATATTTTAAATACATATGATAAGTTTTGAACATTAAAAAAACATGTGATAATATTATTTTTAACAATATCCAGCAATGTAGTGGCATATGCAGAAAAAATATTATTCTGCTTTATTTTTATCAGCAGTATAGTTAGAAAATCCTGTAAAATCAGATTTTAAGTGTTTAACATGTGCATATACATCTATTTAATCTAGTTTTTTTTCTGATTTTTTTTTTTACTGAATTTCAATATTGGTTGTGATATACAACATTCTGCTCTATTCCTGTTCTCCTTCTTTTATAGTTAGCTTTCAAAATTTATTCAAATCTAATTTTAATTCATCTAGTGGGTTTTTAAGAAAAATCATTTATCCAGTATTCTTGTTATAAAATCTCAGTGTGGTTTCAATATTTCAGCTTATCCAGTTATCATTAAATTAATCTGATTTGCAAAATTATATTTAGTCTCAATATTATTTCCTGACAAATGATATTATATGATTCTACTTCACTGCTTTATTCAGTTTTTTTCTCAAGGTAAATGTTGCTTATGAACATTTGGTTTTTCATATGACACATGTCCATGTAGACTAACCAAGTTAACCAGTTCCTTCTTAACATACATGTACAAACCATTGAATGAGAAGGAATAAAATGATATTTGAAAACACAATCATACAAGTCCACCCTTAATGAGAAATTTATACCAAGATCGTATTTGATTGTTGTGCATACTAGCTTTTGGTTTGGGAGCCTTTGCATTACATTCTAGCATTAACTCATTCAACAAATGATAATGTTTAATAAAATGGATTATGCAATGCAGTCTCCATTTGTCTTCTATACCTCCATTCTACACCCCTGTGGCCCAAGACGTTATGGCATTCAGCTATTAAATTCAGCTGCCTCTTCAATTCCCAAGGGAGAAACATAGAAAACAAATTTAAAACCAAGAGTTTTAAAGGTATTTTTATATTTTTCTTCAGTCTCAAGATCCTCACTTTACAGAGGTAGTGCTTTCTCTCTGCAATCCTTACCCTGAACTGTTTAAGGTCTAAATCTGCTGGTTCCATGTCTTACAATATTCTCTAATAGTTGTCAATTCTTGTTCTTTATTTTTCTTGTTGGATGCTAAATCTTTGCCTGCTCCAATCTAGTTGTACATAAGAATTTTCAGATGTGACAACTTCTGTAATTCTTCATTTTAGTTTCAATATGATAATGGTCATTGTTTAATTATTATACACCCACAGAACCGAATTATAAATAATATGTGAAATATACTCACAATTGGTTAAGGCATATTTATTAGATTTACTTTATTGTTAAACTTCTATTTTATATTATAGTCACTTAATGGCAAAGTCCCATATAATTATGGGACAGTGAGGGCTGGTGAGATCATTTCCACATTATGAGGGCTATCCTTGGTTGTCAACTTGTAGCAACCTATATTAAGGAATTACTTCCTTCAGCCTGGCAAATAGGCAAGCCAGTGAGGCATATTGCTGATTAATAATTAATGAGTGATGGCCTAGCAGTGTCACCTCTGGACCTTGGGTTGTACCCGAAAAGTAGTTAGGGAAGCTAGAGAGAGAAAGCCAGTAAACATTCTTCCTCCATTGTTGTTTCTGTTCCTGCCTCTAGGTCCCCACCTTGAGACTTTCAATGACGGAGTCTTTCAATGATGACTTTAGCCTGTAATCCAAACAAACCCATTCTTCTCCAAGATAGCTTTGGTCATTGAATGGACACTAGCCCACTCTAGCATACGGCTCTGGCAGGCCTTGCCCTTCTCCAATTCCCACTGCCTTGCTAAAACCCACTAGATTACATTCCTAAAGCTAGTACCAAGGTCTATTCGCTCATTTGGCCACTCTCTCCTCCTGAGGTAGAATACCAAAGTCCAGCTACCAAAGTATTGAAGTTCAGCCATCAAAAGCCCCCTTTGGCTCACCTGATTAATACTCAATTAAAATTAAACTCCTCATCCTAACATGGGTTTCCCATTTTACCTTTATAAGCTTCTACTTTCTAAGGGACATGTCTGTCTCCTCTCCTTTCCAGAGGCAGTCTTTTGCCCTCCCCACATTCCCCAATTGCCTAGGACAAATACTCCTGCCCCCTTTCCCATTCCCTTCTCTATCTCCTCTTATCTCCTGTCTTTGTTTCCTCTTATCTCATGTCTTTGTCTCTTAGTCCCTGTCCTCCTTCCCTCTGGGGCAAATAAATCTACTTTGAGCTGTGAACTTGGACTTAGGAGTCCTGAGCTGCTACCATTCTCTGAGATTATTGTTTTTATCACAGCAACAGAAACCGAACTATGACAAATAGAAAATATTTTAATATATGAGTTTGCTTGCATGCATGCTGTTTAAAACTATTTTTAATCAGATTCAGCTTCAGTCCTCTGGGCTTTGTTTTCAAAATCCGTGGTGCTAGCTTTCATAGTATAGAAAGGTATTGGGCATTCTTCCTGGGAGGGAAAGAAACAAAATGATATTCAGTATAGGAAAGCAGTCCTGAGGTTTCAATAGTGGCCCTCTTTTTTTTTTTCAAGACAGGTTTTCTCTGTGCAATTTTTGTTCCTATCCTGGATCTCACTCTGTAGACCAGGCTAGCATTAATCTCACAGAGAGCCGCTTGGCTCAGCCTCCTGAGTGCTTGGATTAAAGGTGTGTGCCACCACTGCCTGGCAATGGCCCTCATTATCTTAATGGGGAAAATATCTGTCCAGTTGGACTTAAGGCCCACTCCACAGATGAGAAATCATGCCTGACACTGGAAACAAACCTACCTATCCATGGCTAGTGAGGTCAGGGACATGAGAGAAGAATCCGCAACCACGGTTTTACTAAATCAGCGTACTTATTAACTGCATTTGTAGTATTTCTTCTTCCATCTAAAGATTAAGAGTAGCTTTCACTTCTTACCAGAGAAATGTCTCTGTCAACAGAGACCATTAGTAAAACCCGTCACTAGTCAAAATGCAGAGAACAAGTGGATTTAGGATTCCCAGTCCCAACAGATAGATTCAAAAAACAGACAGCTCCTGCATCCCTTGTATCTAAGGTCACAAAACAGCAGACAAAGGATCAGAAGGATAACAAGAACGATGGGACCAGCAAATCTGCTGTGGTATTAGGAATGACAGGGGAATTTCTCTCATGTTACTTCATATTTGCCTACATAATGGAGAGAGATACAATATGAATAGACATGATAACATGGAAGGGAGAATGTAGCACGAGTCTTAATGGTCTTACTAATAAAAACAATCCTGGAGCCAGGTATTGGGGTGAATGCCGGAAGATCAGAGAAGCAGAACAAGCTTCCTCACCTCACCAATTCCTCAGCTGATCCTGTTTCCTCAGACTGGAAGCCTCTTAGTCCTCATTCAGAATGAATCTAAGGTGAACTGTTGCTCAGAAGCCTAAAAGCTTAACCAGCCTAGTTCCTGGTCATCACGCCTTATATACCTTTCTGCTTTCTGCCATCACTTCCTGGGATTAAAGGTGTGAGTCACCATGCCTGACTGTTTCTAGTGTGGCTTTAAACTCACAGAGATCTGGATGGATCTCTGCCTCCCAAGTGATAGGATTAAAGGTGTGTGTGCCACCATTTTCTGGCCTCTATATCTAGTGGCTGTTCTGTTCTCTGACCCCAGATAAGTTTATTAGGGTGCACACAATATTTGGGAGAACACAATATCACCACAGGAGAATCTTATGGAACGCCTACATGGACAAAGCGTGACAAGCAATTAAGGGATGCTAAGAGCAGGTGATAGTCTTTACAAAGGATGAATCACTTAACTAAGTATCCAATTCTAAGTGATTAGCTCTGAAATCATATACATGAAAGTAACAGTAAATGAACTGAACAAATTTTATGTATTTGTATGCATGTATAGATATAGATATACATATACCCAAGTGTGTGTATGTGTGTAACAGTAATTATTAGTGGGGAAAAAAAAAGACATGATTTAAAGATTGAGTAATGAGGTTCCCTGTGAGGTATTGAACAGAGGAAAAGAAGAGGGAGAAATGATCTAAGTATATTTTAAATTTAAAAAATAAAAGAACCTGTATCCAGCATTTTTGCATATACATATATATGTATATATGATTTATTTTTAATTTTCTCTGTGTATCTATGCATGTGTGCATCTATGAGTACAGGTGCCCATAGAGTCTAAAAAAGACATTAGATTACCTGATGTTGGAGGTATAGAGATTTGTGAGCTTCTATAAAGGGTTCTGAAAACAACAACAAAAAATAAAAACAAACTCTGTCTTTTTGTAAAGACTGTATACGCATTTAACCACTGAGTCTTCTCTCCAACCTTAGGGCTACTTAACATAGTGAGAGCTGGTTATATTGTAGTTTCCTCTGAAATTATTACTTTCTATCTCAGAGTGAAACATAAGAAGATACATAATGTTCAAGGAAAGGTAAAACAACAAGCTATTCTTAATTATTCTTAATCTTCTTATATATTAAAGGTTTTAAACATAATTTTTCGGCAATGAGAATAGCATACAAAGGATAAATGTTTCAACAGGTTGCTATAAGAATTGTTCGGACAATATTATGAGTAGTGAAAACGTGTCTATGATAGAGTTTGCTACTCAATGGAAATATGCTTATATAGGAGAAGCAGAGATAGAGAAGTTTTATGATGTGATTTACACTTACAGGATATAGAAAATAGAGTATAAGTTAGATCTGTGCTAAAAGAGCTTTTCCTGGTACCCAAAATTTGGAATCAACAGAAAGTGTCGGATACAAAAGAGACAAAAATAAGATAAAAGTAGTAATAAAAAATAAAGATAAAAAGCACAGTGTTTGAACTCACTGGACCAAATAATATCTTTTTTATCAGAGTTGAGAAAGAGGTCAGTTTATCACTGACTTCCATACTGGGCTGTAACTATGGTGTTAAGACAAGATCTTTGTAAGTGAAGAGAAGTTTTGGCAGACATAAATGACTTAGAACAGCATGTGAACCTCATCTATAAGGTAGTAAAAAACACAACAAACAGATTTTTAAAAGAGAAAGCCAATGAAATGGACCTCTCCATGACACTTGGAGACAAATGTGGATAGATTTACAAGCCAGAGTCCCTAGGATAAACCAAATGTAGTGTTGTGGTAAGCCTTTCGGGGACATTGAGGTCTGACTAGGAGTTCAATACAGAGGTATAGATTATAAGACATAGAGAAATACGTGTTATTTTGCTTTACTCCTCCACCCTGTTTGTTGAAGAAGGAGATCTATGGGTGTAAACCTCCTTAGATTCTTCCCTAACAGAGTAGTTAAGTTTACCTACAAGTACAAACTATGCAAGGATGCCTAGAAGTCCCTTATTAAGTTGTAGATTTATTGCTCAATTATTAATATTAAGATTTAGTCTTGCATGGACCCTAGAAGAAGATATGCCTTGGTTCCTAGTGATCCACAGGATTATCAAAGACACTAAGAATTGATTGGTAATAATAGATATAAAACAACACAGGTTAAAGGAGTAAAGTAATGATAAAGTGATAGAGACTGCACAAAGCCTGTAGCCATGGAAATCATAAGATGAAGTAGAAAAAGAACTGTTATCGCTTTGGTACATGAATACAATATACTGGCTAAGGTACTTCCTAAAACAAGTGAGGTTGGTGCTTCTTTGAGTATTTTCCTGTTTCTCATTTTCTGCTTTGTCTTTGTTGCTTGTGTTTCACAGCAATTGATGTATAGATAGTTAAATAAATAAGTAAATAAACAAATACTGCCTCTAAGACTCTTTGCTAGCCATGTTCTAGGTATGAATAAATAAAAGTACACAAAAAGTTGATATTCCACTAGATTTAGAAGACCACAGCTAGACTCCTATATCACCCCCTCCAAGGCTCAAGGATTACTGGGGAAGAGGAATAAAAAGAACATATGATCAGGAGGAGAGAGGGGAATACTGTGTGGCAATTTCTTCTCAGATAAAATCTTCCATTTTAAAGGGGAGCCAGTAAAGGGTGTTGAAACATTCCATTTTGTAGGAATCTCATTAACATATCAGCTGTTCAAGTATTTCATGTTGCTCTAAGGATTAGGAAATAAACAACTCAATGACTTGAGAACTTCCAGAAAATGACCAGATATATCAGGTCCCTCTCTCCCCAAACATATAGAAGTAGTAAAAATTGCTTGGAGTTATATCAGGCCCAAAAGGAATGATCAAATATAGGATGATCAATAAAAATGACTCAAATAATATGCATAATATCATCAATACTTTCTGACTTTTACAGAAGTATACAGTAAAAAAGAATACGGTTGAAAATATGCAGCCAAAGCAACAGTTACATATAACTACATATCATTTATATTATTTGTATATCTTCATATGAACAGCACTAATACGGATTCTAAAAAAGCTTATAACAAAGACTATCACAAGAAATAAAGAGATATGAAAGAGTGAACTGGAAGCTTTAGTGATAAATGTTATTTTAACAGCTACATATAAGAGAACCTCAACATAAATCCAGCTACTCTGAACCTGCTAGAAGAGAAAGTAGGAAGTAGTCTTGAACGCATTGGCATAGGTGATCACTTCTTAATATAACACCAGTAGCACAGACACTGAGAGAAACAATCAATCAATGGGACCTCTTGAAACTGAGAAGCTTTTGTAGAGCAAAGGATACGGTCAACAAGGCAAAGCGACAACCTATAGAATGGGAAAAGATCTTCACCAACCCCACATCTGACAGAGGACTAATATCCAGAATATATAAAGAACTCAAGAAATTAGACATCAAAATGCCCAACGGTCCAATTAAGAAATGGGCTATAGAACTAAACAGAGAATTCTCAACAGAGGAAACTCAAATGGCTGAAAGACATTTAAGGAATTGCTCAACATCCCTAATCATTAGGGAAATGCAAATCAAAACAACTCTGAGATACCACCTTACGCCTGTCAGAATGGCTAAGATCAAAAACACTGAAGACACCTTATGCTGGAGAGGATGTGGAACTAGGGGAACTCTCCTCCACTGCTGGTGGGAATGCAAGCATCTACAGCCACTTTGGAAATCAATATGGTGCTTTCTTAGAAAATTGGGAATCAATTTCCCCCAAGATCCAGCTATACCACTCTTGGGCATATACCCAAGGAATGCTCAATCATACCACAAGAGCACTTGCTCAGCTATGTTCATATCAGCATTGTTTGTAATAGCCAGAACCTGGAAACAACCTAGATGTCCTTCAACTGAAGAATGGATAAATAAACTGTGGTACATATACACAATGGAATACTACTCAGCAGAAAAAAACAATGACATCATGAGGTTTGCAGGCAAATGGAGGGATCTAGAAAAAATCCTCCTGAGTGAGGTAACCCAGACTCAGAAAGACAAACATGGTATGTACTCACTCATAGGAGAATACTAGATGTGGAGCAAGGATGACTGGACGGCTACTCACACCACCAGGGAGGCTACCTGGAAAACAGGACCCCAAGAAAGACACAGGATCACCCAATGACGGAGAAATGGATGAGATCTTCATGAAGAACCTGGTCATAAGTGGAGGAAATGAAGGGCGAGGGTCGAGGGAAAGAGAGCTTGGGGGAGCGGGAGACCCCAGATGGATCAACAACAGAGAAGGAGAACAAGGAATAGAAGACCATGATGAATGAGGACCACATGAGAATAGGAAGTGGCAAGGTGCTAGAGAGGCCCAAAGAAATCCACAATGATACCCCCACAGTGGTCTGCTGGCAATGGTCGAGAGACAGCCGGAACTGACCCACTCTGGTGATAGGACGTCCAAACACCCTAATTGTCGTGCTATCAACCCCATCCAATGACTGAGTGATCTGGAAGCAGAGATCCACGGCTAGGCCCCAGGCGGAACTCCAGGAGTCCAATTGGCGAGAAAGAGGAGGGTCTATATGAGCGAGAATTGTTGAGACCAGGGTTGGATAAAGCACAAGGACAAATAGCCAAATGAATGGAAACACATGAACTATGAACCAATGACTGAGGGGCCCCCAACTGGATCAGGCCCTCTGAATGGGTGAGACAGTTGATTGGCTTGAACTGTTTGGGAGGCATCCAGGCAGTGGGACCAGGTCCTATGCTCATTGCATGAGTTGGCTGTTTGAAACCTGGGGCTTATGCAGGGTCACTTGCCTTGGCCTGGGAGGAGGGGACTGGCCCTGCCTGGACTGAATCTACCAGGTTGATCTCAGTCCTCGGGGGAGGCTTTGCCCTGGAGGGGGTGGGAATGGGGGGTGGGCTGGGGGGAAGTGGAGGGGGGCGGGAGGGGGGAGAACAAGGGAATCCGTGGCTGATATGTGGAACAGAATGGTATTGTAAAATAAAATAAAATAAAATGACCCATTAAAAAAAAGAGAGAGAGAACCACCTGCACCTGGAGTAGGAAGTGAATACCTGGGCTCCCTGCTGGACAGCCCTTCTCTCTATGTCCTCCTTTCACTCTATGTCCTAGCCACCAAGGGAACATACCATGCCTTGCCCCCACCTATTGATGCCACAGAGACCCAGAAGCAGCCTCCCCCTACCCCAACCATCCTCCACTACATCAGGGACTACCAGGGCCCTGCCTGCACCTGGAAGAGGAGCCCCCCAGAGACCCAGAAGCAGCCTCCTTCCACCTTCAAACATCCTCTAGCATCAGCTACCACAGGAACTGCCTGCACCTACAGGAGGAGGTAAGTGTTTGGACTTCCAGCTGGACAGCACTGCTCATTAGGCCCTACCCCCAGAGACGTATCCCCTGCCTTTCCCCCACCCACCGAAGCCCCAGAGAACTAGCAGCAGCCTCCCCTCATCCCCAAATGTCCTCTGCCACATCAACAATCACCAGAGCCACAGGCCCCACCTGCACCAATTGTAGGAAGAAATGGGTAGGTAACAGTGTAAGGATATTTTCAACAACATAAAGAGCCATATGGCACCACTGAAATCTAGTGGTCCTACAAGAGCAAGACCTGAACAACCAATGTAGATGAAGCAGAAGAAAATGACCTTAAAAATAACTTTATGAAGATGATAGAGGCCCTTAAAGAGGAAATGGAAAATCCTCTTAAAAGAAGTGAAAGAAAAGACAAACAAAAATTGTAAGAAATCAATAAATTCCTCATAAAGAAAGCCAAGAAAAAATAAGAAACAGTCAAACAGGTGAAGGAAACAATCCAAGACTTGCAAATTGAAATAGAGGCAATAAAGAAAACACAAACTGAGGTAATTCTGGAAATGGAAAATCTGTGTAAAGAATCAGGAACTACAGATGCAGCCATAACCAATAGAATACAAGAAATGGAAGAAAGAATCTCAGGCACTGAAGATACGATAGAGAAAATACATTTATCAATCAGAGAAGCTAGGTAAAAAGGGGTACCCTAAGCGGGACACAGATGGAGGGCCCCAGGAAAGGAAAATGATTAAGATCTCCTTGGTAAACTGGGAGGGGTGGGTAGAAGAGAAGGGATGGGGGATGGGAACAGGATGTACTGAGAAGACTCAGTGGAGGGAGGGACAGAGAGCGAGAGGAATGAAAGAAATATCTTGGTAGAGGGAATCATTGGAGGGTAAGGGAGAAATCTTGTGCTAGGCAAATCCCCAGGAATCCACAAGGATGACACCAGCTAAGACTCCTAGCAATAATGGAGAGGGTGCCTTAACTTACCTTTCCCTATAATCAGATTAGTGACTACTCTAATTTCATTACAGAACCTACATCCAGTAACAGATGGAAACAGATGTAGTGATCCACAACCGAGCACTGGGCTGAATTCCAAGACTTGAGTTGAAGAGAGGAAGGAGAAGGAATCACAGGAATAGGTGAGGCCAAGATCATGACGGAGAAAACCACAGAGATAGCTAACCCAAGCTGGTGGGAACACATGGACCCTGGCCTGTCAGCTGGGGAACATGCATGGGACCGAACTAGGCCCTCTGAATGTGGGTGGCAGTTATGTGGCTAGATCTGTTTGGGGAGTCCCCAGCATGAGGCAGGACTTACCTGGGTGCATAAAATGACTGTTTGGAACACATTCCCTTGGGTGGAATACCATGCTCAGCCTTCACACAGCGGGAGGAGCTTGGTCCTGCCTCAACTTAGTATTCTACTTGGTTCACTCTCCATGGGAGGTCTTTCCCTCTCTGAGGGATGGATGCTGGATGTTGGTGGGCAGGAGAAAGGAAGGGAGGGGGAACTGGGATTGTTATGTAAAAAAAAAAAACAAAACAACCCCCCTCCCCCCCCCAAGGAAAAAAAAAAAAAAAACAACAACATATAGGGTAAATCCTCTCCCAGGGCTGACAAGAGAAGTTCAGCTCTCCTGAAACTAAGAAGGTATGTTTTGAGTATAGAAAACATGGACTTCATTG
>CABHPQ010165388.1:1054-13823 GCA_902168405.1 Peromyscus aztecus | reverse complement strand
TCCAGGAGAGGCACCGAAACTACACAGAGAAACCCTGTCTCGAAAAAACAAAGAAAGAGAAAAGAAAGCAATAATCAGGCCAGATGTGGTGGCACATGCTTTAATCCTAGTACTAGAGATCTCTCTGAGTTCAAGACTAGCCTAGTCTACAAAGTAAATTCTAGGACAGTCAGGGCTGCACAGAGAAACCTTATTTCAAAAAGTCAAAAAGAAAGAAAGGGGCGGGGGTAATAAAAATCAAGGTTTTAGAAAAACAGGAAAATTTTTAAAAATCTGATCAGTTATACCACTGGCATCACCTTCCGATCCCAACCACCCTGTGAGCCCAGCAGCTTATTCCTGACTCTTGTCAACTCCAGTGGCAGAGATGCTCCCACTTCTGGTAAACACGGGGCTCTTTTAGCTCTGGCAGGGTGCTAGAGTGGGGTTGGTAGTGGGGTTTGGTTGGCAAAGGGGTTTGGTCCACCGTGGGCCAAAGTCTTTAAGAGAGGCAATGTTCTTGAGGTACTAGCAGGACATCAAGAGTTAATCAAGATTGTGGACTCCTAAGCAGACAGGCCCAGAATGGTACCCCATAAGAAATGTTCCCTTTTTAGGGGACACAGCCTTTGACAATTTGGTTCTTTCCCTTTAAAAAGACAAAGCTGCTGCTTGCCATGCTGTCTTCTTTCCTTAGAGATACACACAGTGATTCAGAATATAGGCAGCCGGGTGGTGGTAGTGCATGCCTTTAATTCCAGCACTCAGGATGCAGAAGCAGAGCAAGTTCCAGGGTTACACAGAGAAACCTTGTCTCAAAAGAAAAAAAAAAAAAAGGAGGGGGAGGGGGGGGGGAGGGGGGGGGGGGAGAGAGAAGGGGGGGGGGCTATGCTGGGTGTCATGACATATGTCTTTAATCCTAAAACTTGGGAGGGAGAAGCAGGCGGCTGGATCTGTGAGTCTGAAGCCAGCTTTGTCTACACAGTGAGTTCCAGGCCAGGCTACATAGTGAGACCTTGTCTCAGCACCCATTCACCTACCCACCCTCCAAAAAGAATATAGACTATTCTTTATATAGCCCATGAGAAAGCTCATCAGGTAATGAGGTAGAAACTGAAAGTAATAGAACTGATGTTATAAAGGATTTACTAGTAGGTGTGCTTAGGAGACATTATACCACACCAAGCAGAACTTAGCTAAGGGAGCTCTGCCTCCAGAACACCGCAAAGATGAGTGTGTTAGCCAAGCCTGTCAGAGATAAGCAAAGCTTGGATGCAAATGCTTGTTGACCAGGACTGACCAGCCATTAGCCCAATTCCCAAAGAACGTGGCTCTCAACAGGCAACTCAAGGGACGGCACAGGGCGGCAACCAGAGCTGAGTCCTGACTTGCCATACAGCACCCAGTTCTCTTCTTGAGAAAAGCGTAATTCTGCCAGATGGGCAGGACGGACACCCAGGTAACAACTGTTCAAAAAGAACAACATTGTCGTACTTAAGAAATAACCCTGGCAATATCTTTGCTGTGAGAATAGCCCATCTGCCCAAGTGGCCAGATTTTCAGTCTCGGGTCTCTGTTCAAATTGTTCAAACCGGAGCCTAGAGAAAACTTAAGGGTGACAGCATATATAAAATGTACAAGCCTGAGGTGCATATAAGTTAGTGAAATCTATTCAAGGCTGGCTCCTCTTTGAGCATTAGCCTGAGCTGGACAAGCACATTGAAGAACTTTTGGAAAGGCATATATTTCTATAACAGGAAAAGCATCTGTCACACACTCCTGACCCAAGTTCAATCCTCATATCCCACTGTAAAAGCGTATCACTGACTCTCAAAAGTTGTCCCCATTAGAACATATTATAAATGGCCTCACTTGACATTTTCACTATATTAATGAAAAAGCAGTCCGAGTAAGAAAGAGGGAAACTACCCACAAGGTCAGTAAGTGTGGGACCTGACCAGGGCTGAAGCAAAGCTTCTCCCCACCTGCCTCAAGCTCTCCCCATTGAGGATAGGGTTCTGAGTCAGATGCAGAAAACAAGCTTTCCCAAAAGCTTTTACCTCTGTGTTTACAGAACAGATGGTAGGGAGAATGTTATGCTTAAAAAGAACCAAAATTCTTTATTCACTGCAAATACTCTTTCTGAATTTTAACACGGTGCCTTGGGTGTAGTAAAGGGGTAATAAAACATGATGTTGATTTGATTTTACACAGAAAGGAAAGGGATAATAGGAAATATTCTCTGTAAAATTTCTTCTACATACAAACAATTGTTGTCCACAAAGAACTAACAGAATATTCTGGATAAGGAAGACCCTCTGGTTAACTGGAAATCCCACTTTTAAAGAATGATAGCTACAGTGAAGTACGATAGCATCACTGTGGACATTAATGACTGCTTCCCACACCGACTCACATATCCCAGATTTATTAGAACTACATTGGATTCAAAGTTTCCGTTGTATCAGTAATTAATTTTCCCCTAAATTCTAATTTTTCAGAACTTGGGATCTGAATGAATCAAGTCAATAAGCATTATAAATAAAAATGGAGACAAATCCGAACTAATTGACAAGCCACAAAGAACAGACCCACAGGCTTTTCTGCAGAAGCCTACAAAATAAAATGGATTGTGTTTACAGCCACACATGTGACATATTAGATCTCCCCACTGTGCAGTCAATGCCCAGGAGTCTCAGCATGACAATGAATTCAACAATCAATAGGTTAGCATTATTTCTCTCTTTTAAAAACAAACAAACCAGAAAAAAAAAAAAAACACCTCTTCCTAGGTGTAATCTGAGGTCAGAAAACATTGAACTCAAACTCCTTCACATTCTATATTCAGTGATTCAATCTTCTCAAAGCCAAAAAGTCAAATGTTAAAATGTCACACTGTCACACTCTTCAGAACAACACAACTCATGATAAAGGAACTTAAGAGCTCCATCTTCCTTCTCTTTCTTCTTCTGTTTCTCTTCCTCCCTTCCTCCTCCTCCTCTTCTTTTTAATACTTTTTAAACAGATCTCTCTATGTAGTCCTGGCTGTCCTGGAGCTTGCTCTGTAGATAAGGATGGCCATGAACTCACAGAGATCCACCCATCTCTGCCTCCCCAGTGGTGGGATGAAAGGCGTGTACCACCACACTCAGCTAAGATCTCAATTATCAAAGAAAGCAGCAAACATGGTCTCTGGAAAATCACCTATTTTTATAATGACATTCCTCAATGAGTTCCAGAGTGAACGTCTGTGGACAGTCTGGTGGTTTAGGAGTGAAGCAGCAGTGTGCAATTCTGGCTGCATCTGAGCCTCTTGCAAAGGGTGCTTCATGACAAACTGTGGCTGAGAATGGTATGATCAGAGAGCACTTTCTGCGACCGGTCCCTTTCAATCACAGATCCTTTGTAATTCTTAATAAGGCATAGTAAGATTTTACTAAAATATTGGCCAGATTTTTGAAATTCAGGCCCATGATTACAATCATTTTATACGATGTTTAGTGGATGTAAAGGAACGCCAAGAGCAGGAAAAATAGTCTTCCCTGGGAAAGAGCACAACTGGTTATCCGGTGCCAAATGGTCAGCCCTGAAAGCATACATACAAGTAACAGCAGACTGAGCAGGTTGGATTTATATAGTTAGGAATACACACACACACACACACACACACACACACACACACACACACACACACACAAAACAATAACAACAATAACAACAATTTATGAAAAAAGAGGCCATGAATTTGAAAGAGAGCAGGAGGGTATACGGAAGGTCTTGGAGGGAGGAAAAAGAAGGAGGGAAATGTTATAATTTGATAAGATAAACTGAAGTAGCTTCTGATGTTACTTAACCCCAACCAGAGGGCTGAAGCTTTGGTGCCCAGACAACTAACTCATCTGGTGCTGTTGATGCCTTAGAAATAGGAAGGTGAGTTCCCATTCGTTTGAGAAGCTAGGAAAGATTCCTTTCCACAGCTAATGAGACCTGTCACTCTGGAAACACCACCAACTGGTGGTTTTTGTTCCTGGCTTTTAGTTTGTGAGATTGTGTTATATTTTTTAATAATTTTATTATCATATTTTATGTCTATGAGTGTTTTGGGTGCATGTATGTCTGCACCTCATGTGTAGTCTGGTGCCACAGGCCACAAGTGAGTGTTGGATTCCCTGGAATTAGAGTTACACATGGTTGTGAATTGCCATGTGGGTGCAAGTTATAGAATCTCGGCCTTCTGTAAGAGCAGCTAGTGCTCTTAATGGCTGAGCATCTCTCCAGCACCTCCTTGACTTTATATATATATATAATTTTATTTCTTTCAACGAACTTAAACTTTTAAAAAACCCTCTGGAACGATGACTATTTTGTTTTGTTTTAAAAAGAGATTTAAGATGAAAGAATTCCGCTGACCAGAATTCTTGATTTCTAAGAATTCCTATTAGCTTTATTCTCTGATTTATGAGATGTCTTCAACAGGTCGGTGGGGGATAGGAGCTGTTTGACATTTAAGACCATTTAAAAATATGCCTGTCTTTCAAAAGAGCTGAAGGTGTGGCAAGTTCTGGCCTTGATGGAGCCTGTGGAGAGCTGGAGTCTTCAGAATTTTGGGGCAACGAACTGGCCCAGCTTCAAAGCAGCAAGGCCAGGCTGGCTCCCCATGGACCCTGTAATGGTACAGGGCAAAAACCTGCTCAGCTCCTATCTGGGGCCTCGGGCCTCTTCTGCCCTTCAGGGTTTCCTGCTGCCTGAGAAAACATGTGAAATATTTCCATGAAGGGCCTGCTGTGTGGAAGCAACAGGAAATAGAGGTTTACTCCAGAGATCCCCTGTGGATGGCGAGGTGGGGGTCCATCTGACAATCACAGTCTTCCAAACAGCTTGTTATTTTTCCCAGATGTTTTTCAAAGGCAGGTCTTGTGCACAGTGTCTGAGAGGTATTTTATCTTCTTATTTTTTATTTTTGGTATGGATGGCATTTCACTGAGTAGTACTGTAATTGAGTGCTAAAGGCCACCCCAACTTCAAATTGATATGGGAACCCCACAGAAGTACTACTGAAATTATCTTAGTGGTTAAGAGAAATGAAGTATTCAGATACTCTGAACTTCCTAGAGGAAGTGAAAAAGCAGTTCTTTAAAAAAAAAAAAAAAACCTCTGTGGCCAAAAGATGGCTAAGAGCAAGGGTGCTTGCCACTACACCTGATGATCCAGATCCCACATGGTGTGGGAGAGAACTGACTCCCACAAGTTGCCCTCCAACCTCCACATAAAAGCACACACATACAATAAATAAATTAATGTAAAACAAAATAAAATTTTTAATTAAAAAGAATCTTTATTCAACTTTTAGCAAAGGCCTGCTTGGACTAAAGAGACTAGTTCAAAAACACATCCCATAATGATCCCCTCGACTCTCTGCCCACCCCTTTCTCCAGTCCACAAAGGCACCAGATGAACAGTGTGCCCTTTCATTCTATCCCCACTGCCAAGCCCTCCCTGGATGGGCCACAGGTCTTAAGCATTTTTCCCTCTCCCTCCTCCCAGCCCCTGCAAGCTAAGCCTTCTCACTCATGTCCTTTAACTGTTTCCACCTTCTCCAAAAAGTTCTAGGATGGATGACAGATGTCACGGCCCCAGCCGACCTGGCCATACAACTGTATGTTTCTAACTTTCTCATACATGTAACCTACATGCCTTCATTGCTTATGTGCACATCTGTCTAAGGTACTATTTCTCTCATCTACTGACTTCCCAGTATAAGGCATCTAGCTCAGAGCATTGAGCATCTACAAAGCCTCAGCACATAGAGGAAGACTGAGGAAGAAAGGTACTCACTGGCCACATGCACCCCAGCTATGAATGTGGCCCAACAAGGCCATATTGTGACATCAAAAGGTTGGACACCTCAGGCAGAGAGAGCCCGGGGCTACCTGAAGGTCCAACAGGGCAGAGAGCAAGCCTGGCCCTCCTACTTTGGGTTTCCTCTTCTCGTGTGCAAAGTGTGACGTCATCACACCTACCCTGGGTGTTGTTATGATTGAATGTGTCACAGAGAAAGCCTCGGGTACAGAGAGAAATCAAGTCCTGCGTCACCATTACTGCTGCTGCTTTCCCCAACTCCTGCCTACACCCTTTAAAAATAGTTCCTTTATTAAAATCTCCTTAAATTACCTGACTTGAGTGTACCATATGTTTCCTGCCAGGCCTCAGATAAGCTCAGTAAGTGACATTTTTCCTTCCCGCATCTTCCCCACCTCCTCCGAATGTACCATTTTCTTCCTAAAAAAAAATAATTCTGCTTCTTTTTGAAAAAAAAAATAAAACCTTGGGGCTGGAGAGATGGTTCATCAGTTAAGAGCACTGGTTGCTCTTGCTGAGGACCAGGAGTTTGCTTCTCAGTATCGACATGATGGCTCACCACCATCCATAACTCAGTTCCAAGGGCTCTGACACCCTCTTTCTGACCTCCACAGGCACCAAGCATGCATATGGTATACATACATACATGCAGACAAAAATACTCACTCTGCAAATCTAACACACACACACACACACACACACACACACACACACACACACCTGCGTGAGCGCACATACATACACACACACAAAATCTTTACTATTTATTTATTTATTTATTTACTTCCATACTGTTAGGTCTCAAAACCAAGGACAAAAACTAAGGTGCCTATTTAACATACCAAAGCAGGTCTGGCAGCCAGGTTCTCCCAGCATCCCTCAGTCCCTCCCTGTTACAGGGTATGGCTGGAATACCCTGCCCCTACCCTAAACTTCTCCAACCGAGGGACTGAGCTGCCCTTCCCTAATAATCCAGCTAATTTGCTTACCCAGTTCCTTTTGTCTACTCTTTACCTCCTGGCCTCACTGTCTCCTGGTCCCCTGGCTCTCCTCTCTTTCCTCCCTCTCCTCACATGGTCTAGCTCAGGGTCATGTTCACTCTGGACTCTCCCAGATGTCCCTGCCTCTGGCTATGCTCCCCCTCACATCTACAATAAACCTTCTCCTCCACTATACCTACGAGCAGTCATGGTCTTCTTTTTTCTTTTTTCCTTCACATACTATCTCAATGTTTAACTTCTCTATAAGTCTAGCTCACCCAAATTATAAATGCTAACATTGTGTCTGACTTAATCTGTACTGGAAATCTCTTTCTCAATGATTTATAAGGTCATATAACCTCAAGGCTCAAAGCACTCCCCCCCTCCCCCAAGACAGGGTTTCTCTGTATAACAGCCCTGACTTCCTGGAACTCACTTTGTAGACCAGGCTGGCCTCAAACTCACAGAAATCTGCCTGCCTTTGTCAAAGCATTCTTAAGTCACACTTTGCTAAGTCAGCATTTCCCATGTCCCAAAATTACATCCCATAAAGCACTGTTCCCAGAGAAGTCAGCAGGTGTACAGCAAAGGAACTGTGGCAAGGTTGTAACATCCCACCTAGGAGACATTCAAAGACCATCAATGACACATCTAAACATCTGAAAAATCCTACCATAAAGAATCCTGTTTAAGGTAGGCTGACTGGCACCCATCTACAGTTCCAACCCCTAGGAAGGTAGAAGGCAGGAACATTGCTTGAGCCCAGGAGTTCAAAACTAGTTTGAGCAACACAAAGGGACCATGTTTCATCCCTAATCTTCAAAAACTGTTTAAATTAACTAAAAGAGCATTCCGTTTATTTTACCCAGAATTAATTCCACATGCATTCCTACAAGTAGGACATCCATTAGCAACCTATACAACAAAGTACTCCAAGGAGAAAGAAGAAGAGAAAAACAAAAAACTGTTTTCCTAAGCTCGGTCAAACAGTAATGGAGGAGCTGGCTGCACCACCAGATCTCAGGGGCCCTGCCCCTGTTCTTCACTACAGTAGAGGCTCTCCAACTTCGGCCCACAGTACCATCACTCAAACTTGTTACACAATAGGCAGTGGAAATCCCAACATACTTTCTGATTTAGTGGCTATGGTGTGCATTTCTAGTTAGTTCACTGCTGCTGCTGCTGCTGCTGCTGCTGCTGCAACACTCCCCCTGCAGCAGTGAGACAGGGTTGACAGCAACTGCCCTAAATAATAGAATTAGGGAGATATAAATAGTGAGATGTAAATGTTAAAATGAGAAAAGGCTTCAACAACTCACAGTTCGACAGGAAACGTTATATCTAATTACCAAACAAGTAGTCCGAGGTCAAAGAACTCCAATGGCTGGACAGTGGTAATTGAGGTAGATCTTAAAGGACAGAGAGACCCAGGAAAGAAAGAGAAGCCTCCAAGTGACAATAATATTTCTAGGATGTCCAAGACTTCAGAGCCGGAAGGGCCTGGCCTGCTTGTCTTTGGAGAACTCCCAGGTTCTTACATTTGCATAAGGGTGTGACCAACATTTCAAAATCCACAGCAAAGAACTGGTTGCTAAATAGAGTAGCTACTATCCGAAGAAGTGATGCTGCGGCCCTAGCAAACGCCTTTCTGCTCCTTTTCCATCTGAACCTTCTCTTTCTCTACTCACCCCTTTGGCCTGACTAAGATCCCATCTCTGAACCAAGCTATGCTGGCCACTAGGTCTGAAAGGCAAACAACGTGTGCTTTTCTGGAGAAAAGCAAAGCAAGATCAGAAAGTCAAAGTGGCCTACCGGAAGTTCTAATGGAGCACTGATGACATTAAGTTATTTCCTTGGCTCCACTCTTCCTCCAACAGCACAGTACTGGCAGAGGGGTTTCCATGGATGCGGCATAGTCAAATTCCTCATAGGCATAGCCAGGGTTGAAAGTTCTCTCTAAAGGACTTCGGAGGCTACCACAAGACACCACGCCCCATCCCACTTCTACAGTGCGGCTGCTAGCCACTGCTTTCAGAGAACTCATGCTGACCTGAATGGCGTAGGAGATGCTACACCTCCCTCTCATCACTCACTTATAGGCACTCACTAAACTTTGGTTGATTCACTAGTAGGGAGGCAACTGGTACAATCCAAGTGACAACAACCGTTGCTGCTGCTGCTGCTGTCACCACCACCCCCTCCCTGATTAAGGCAAAGGAAGCATCCAGGGCATGAGGCAGGAGGAAAATGGAGCTGAACACAGCATAAGAGGCTAAGGTCGTGGAGGTTACTCCAGGAGACCAAGGCAGGGATGTGAAGACGAGGAGATGGAAGGGAAGAACAGATGGGCCATGAGCACCTGCTCGGTGCCACACACTGTCAGGTCCCTCATGTGTCTTCTGTCATTACCATCCCACCTGTAAAGGGAGAACCAAACCCCTGAAGCTTAAGTGATTCTCCTAGGGCAAATACCTAACAAGCTCCAGCAAGGGAATTTTAGCTCCAGCTCATTGTGAATCCAAAAAGGAGTGATCTTCGTTGCTGTAAGACAAAAGACCCTTGAACTCCCACTGCCAAAGACAACTAAATCAAAGTAAATGCACTTTCTAGACATTTCTAAAGACTTGATTGATTTTATAACCTAAAACATGCTGAAATCATTCAATAAATGCTGACTCATATATGTACACATGAGCTATACAGTTGCCTAAATATGAACATCTGATTATTCTAAGGCTCTGACTTAGTCATAAGTGGGGGAAATCATTAATGGAGATGCATTTGAGAAGTGTAGACCCATGAGTATTATGGCTTGAAACACCATCTTTGCTTTTCTCTTCTAGGATGCTATACAAAAGCAACAGGAAATGGGAGGGGATGAACATGGGATCTGAGTAAATCTAAGACACATACAACCCACACACCCAATACTGTGTTACAGCTTCCAAAAGTCACTGAGGTTAGTTCAGAAACATGCAGAGGTTAAGTTCATCTTAGGACACTTGTGTTCCTACATCAGTCAATATGCTAAGCACTGGCCTATCAGTTTTATATAGACTAGTAGGATTTTGTTTATTTGTAATAGAATGTCTTTTATTTATTCTTTGACAATTTCATACATGTAAACAATGCATCTTCGTCATATACATCCTAACTCTTCCCTCCCACTTTCTCCAAGCACCCCCAAATACATCCCCCCCTTCCCACTTCATGTCCTCTGCTTTTTTTGTTTGGGGTGTTTGTTTAGTTGGTTTGGTTTTGTTGTTGTTGTTGTTGTTGTTGTTTTGGGTTCTGTTTTATCCATGAATGCAAATAATGTTGCCTACTGGAATGACTGGTGTTGTTGGCTTCATCTTACGGAGGTAACCACAGTTACTTATGAGTACAATGGGTATGGCACATCAAGAGGACACATTTCACAGCACTGCCCCCAGCCCCCATTGGCTCATATTCTTTCCATCCCCTCTTCATCAATGATCTCTGAGCCTTGGAGGGGCAAGGTTAATACTGATGTACCATTTAGGGTTGAGCACTCAATAGAGACTAATGTTTCTAATCATCACATCCTGACACTAAGATAAATATCCCCTTATCAATGGGAAACTGAGGCACAAAAAGATTAACTGGCCAAAACCATGTAGTACGACAGTAACAGGAGAAAGTAATATTTCAATTCATGGCCCTGAGTTCTAGATTTCTGCTTATAGTACCAGAACAGATCATTCTTTAGTGGGTGGACACCAATATTCACACTATACTATGCATGGCTTTACAGGTAAAAGGTTAAAACAGTCAACAATTGCTTGTGTATTATCACACATCTCACATCTACTTTTTAAAAACAGCTAGTTTTCAGAGACTATGCAACTCAACTTGTCAAATGGAAAGATCTCCAAAATGATGGATTAGAAGAGAAAAAAAAAGCCCACCCCGGTTAAAAATACAGTAGAGGTTGTGCTGGCATGCGTGGAGGGAAACACACAGGGACTTCTGAACATGGAAGGCATCTCCAGGACAGAATGCAAGGAGGTGGTGTCCCAGACTGCCTCTGGGAAGAGTTGTCCAAATACAGGAAGGGCAGAAGATTTACTTTTTACTGCAGGTATTTTTTAACTTTTAATTTTTGTACATGATCACATAGCATCTATTTACTTAAAGAAAACTAAATCCAAAGTAAAACTAATTTACAGTGAGGTGGGTAAAGTCAAGTCCAAGTGATGAGAGGAATCTACAATGAAATCCTTTGGAGAGGTGGCTCAGCAGTTAAAAGCATTTGCTGCTCTTGTGGAGGCTCCAGGTTCAGTGGCCAACAAGTGCGTATAACTCCAGTTCCAAGGGATCAAACAACCTCTTCAGAACTCCGAGGGCACCTACACCCATGTGGTACACATACATACACTCAAGCCCACACATATGCACATAAAATAATAATAAACCCCATTTTTTAAAGCATGCTCTAAAATGCCCTTTAAACTTTCCATGAAGAAATAAACAATTACCTGCAGTTTCATAAAGAGATTCTGAACATTTAGAACTAAAAAAAAAAAAAAAACAAACAAACAAATACTTGCTTTCTTCAAACAAGACACAGTTTCATTAAGATGCTATCAACAGGGCTAAGAAGATGCCCAGTGGTAGAATACCTGCCCGACATGTACAAAGTCCTAAGCTAGATCCCCAACACAGATGTAAGTAAGTAAGTAAGTAAATAAATAAATAAATAAATAAATAAATACGGTGGGTAGCTAGCAAGAAAAAAAATGTCCTGTGATTATAGCAAGAAGCACATCGTCATTTGAGCACACGTGGGGCGGGGTGGGGTGGAGGGACGACCTAGAGAGCCCTAAAAAATTTCAATGAAGACAGCAGTTAATGAACCAGCACAAGCACTGAGCAGCTAAAATTGAAAAGTGTATGTCACCTTCATGACACCAAAGAAGCAGAGTCTCTCATGTCCTGCAAAACACGCACGGCATCTTGCCTTGCCAAATTTAAACAGGGGTATTATTTTTAAGCTACTATAATTAGTTCCCATTTGTCTATGAATCAGCCTTTATGAGGCAATAGCATCTAAGCCCATCAGATGAAACATGAGGCCACACCATGCCTGTTTATTATTTTGCAGAGGGAGGGTGCCAAGTTTCCTGCAACACCCAAGTCAAACACTAAAATTCGGAGGACAGAATGTCCTGCTGTCCACGTTTGAAGATAGGAATATATTTTCATCTAATACATCAGGTTCAGCTGGCAACAGGAAGGAATTGAATTCCAGAGGCCCAAAATAGGACTTGAGTACTAAAGCACCTTTCACCACTCATATAGGATAATGTTTGTGCTTTAATACACTATGTTGGTGTGTTTTAAAGTGTCTATTTTGTCAGCAAACATGATCTTTTTTTAAAGCTCTCTAAGTGACAGGAAATGAGCAAAGGTGTTAAAGGTGTTTTGTTGATGTTGTTTTTATTTTGGAGGGGTTTTGGTTTTTTTGGGTTTTTTTTGTTTGTTTGTTTTTGTTTTTTGTTTTTTTTTTTTTATTCCTCACAACACACTGATTTCCTAAGTTTCTCAGAGCTTCAACCCCAAACATGCAGGCAGAGGATGAAGGACCCTTCCGATACCTGAAGTCAGGTCTCGCAATACAATAGACTCTTCTGGTCTTCAAAGCAAGTCAGCCGGAGAGGAGGCACTACGGCCGAACAGCTAGCTACCTGGGTATGCCCCAGGGACCCCATCAGAGGGCACAGGCTCTAAGTCACAGCTGACAGGGACATCGGAGAGCAGCCGCACCATGGAGGACAGCAGAGGCAAGTGGGGCAGGAGGGAGGCAGCACAGAAGGGGAGGCGGGCTCTTCAGTCAACACATTCATGGTAGGACAGGCAGCATGAATGCTTACAAGTGTGTCTGCAGCTACTTTTAAAGCAAATACATGGGTTCTGGTCCCAGCTCTGAC
>CABHPQ010165387.1:0-50489 GCA_902168405.1 Peromyscus aztecus | reverse complement strand
ACAATCACTGATAATGGTTTTACTTTATGTCACATTCCAATCTGTCTTATATTATTCTATATTATTCATTACCATTCCCTCCCTAAATCCCACCAGGTCTTGGTTTTGATTATATTGATGTATAATGAATAAAATGGTTTTATTTCTTTGTTTGCTTATTTATTTGTTATGTAGAACCAAGACATTTAAGGTAGGATGTGGATTTGTGTGATATTGCTGTTTAATGAAAGAGCTGATTTGTATACTTTATGTGTATATATATTTCCAAGGCAATAATCCCAAGGTTGAATACTAAATACCTTTCTATTTATGACAATGGTTTGTGGTAACTCTTAATATGTTGTATAAAAATAGCTTGAGCACAAAAATTGATTGATAGAAATGAAAGGATGTTCTGGTTTCTAAGAGAGCAGAGCAGTGATTCTATCAGAGAGACAGACAATGAATAACTCTGATGGCAGCAGCTGGCTACCCAGACAAACAACCAAAGGCAACTATATCAATCACAGCTCCCTTTCTAGAGAACTATTTCAGCCTAACATGAGTTTAGATTGGTAGCTTTTCTCCAAAGATATGCATACAAGTTCTGACCACTACCATAATAAAATCATGATTTTGAAATAAGCCTGTATTGTCAACCCTAAAGCCTGGTCATTAGTCTATGTTGTGAGAATTCCCACAGACTTCTCTATCACTACTGAAATGCCAACAAAAATAGTAATTGCTTTTTTCTCAAGGATCAATTTTGTTGCTATAGTTCAGGCTGCTGTGCAATCACTCAATCAGGCCTTTAGCCATGGTCCTTTAACAAACTCTTTTTTTTTTTCCCCCCCCCTGGAGTCAGTATTAAATGCACCAGTATTTACTAACATTTGGTTAGCTCTGAAATGTTTTTGTCTTACCCAGTGTCTTTGATGTTCTTTATAAAATTAATCAAAAATATTCAGCAATACTATAAAACCAATGTATTTTCCTGCAATGTGCTGGAGGAGCATGGGGTATTATTAAGTCTACTTAAGTAATGGCGAATAGCAAGGGCTAGCAGGACACACTAAAAGAATTTAGACTTCCAAGCAGTTAGTCAGTCCTTTTTCAAACATACAGTTATGTTCTTCACTCATGACCAGATTTGGATTATTTAATCAACAATATGAATGGGGGGGGGACTGAAGAGAACGGAAGTGAAAATTTATTCATATGAAGATAAAATGCAAGCTGATAGTCGTGCATGTCTCCCTGAGAAGTCTACTGAAGTAAGTTTGTTGCAACTGTCACTGAGTGTGTTCTCCGGTTCTCCAGCTGTTCCAGCCACAGGGAGGCTGTTGTGTATGGAATTCATTCTTACCCTTCCATGGCACCCAAACAGGAGCTCTTCCAGGCTCCTGTGTTCTCCTATGTTTTCCTTGTTGTCGTCAAACCTAAGAATTAGTTCCTGTGTTCTCATCCAGATGCGTGTATTTCTTATTCAACGATTTAATATAATTTAGTACAAGTTACTAAAAAACATTTCAAATGTCCCTCGGTGACCTTGTCTTCCTCTTACAGAATAAAAGAGGAAATGTTTTGAAAAGGTCCAGTTTTCATCAAAAGGTCTGGTTTTATTGTTGATGCTTGTCATATAAGTTGTAATTTTTATTTCTGAGTTCTTCTAAGTGAAAAATAATACACTTTTTGTTTTGTTTTGATATTTTAATTTACAACAGCATGGTTGTTTGAGACAGTGAACTTAAATGTGATTGCTAGTTTTTCTTTGTCTTTATTTGCCTAATAATGATTTTAAAATGCATTTTAGTTTATATATTCCAATGCATAGTGACAAGTGCCATCTCATTAGATATCTGTAATAAGATGCTAATGTCCTTAGGACTCATATGGTAAATGAAAAAGATATGAGGCTAAATGACTTCCTGCCAGACTGTATCATTTCAAATACTTTCGACCCCACAAAACAAAAGCCAATTCAAACTTATATAAACAATGAAGAAAACTTTAACTCACACAAAACAGAAAGGAAGCTTCACACTGACCAATTTCGGTGGTTTCCACTCTGGACTGGCCTTTTCCAAAATGTTTTCTTATGTTGTAGTAAGGTTGGAGATAAATTCTACAGGGAATGTGGACATTAGCTGTCTTTGAGCTTTTCAGCTGGGACAGTCAATGCTTACTTCTTCAGCTAGTTTGGGATTAAATTCAAATTTATTAGCTATTATTTCATCCTATGACTCAGATTAAGCCCCATGTTTACTTCTACTCTACGGTGACTGGTGTGTGTCATTAATAGATAGTGCCATAGCTTTGGACCTGGGACCTCCCTTTCAGGTCCCTACCGTAAAATCTTCTCCCAGGAAGGTTTTTGTAGAACTTTCAGGATGTGATGCCTGGCTAGGAGGTACTTGAAGCTATTGTCATTATGCCCTAGAGAGATTGGTGGGATAATGACCCCTTCTCTTTTCTACTTTCCTTGCCGTGAGTTAAGGTGACCGGGTCTGCTTGGCCCCTTGTTCTGGCCAGGATGGATCACCTCCTTTACCATGGTCCTTCTGGATGTGGCTGGAAGTCAGTAACATTAAAACCATAACAAATGTGATTTTTAAATGTTAATCATGGGGTATTTGTTATATTTACATGATAATAAATAGGGTATTTATTAAGGTAAAATCCATGTTTTTCTATTACTTTACTGTAATAATTTCTATAAAGGGAATAAATAAATAAGCAGATGTGTTCCTATGTAGTTAGCTGTTGCATTTGTTTTCCTTAAAGTAGCTTCTGTTCCTCAGTGTAGTACAATGTAACAATCTCTTTTATATAGTAAGCATTTGATACATGTTTATACAGTAAGTGAATTAGTGGTGGGTCATTTAATTTGTTTTCCACTGATACTGGCATTTTATTTAACTGTAGTAGAGAGTGGAGGTAACTAGCTCTTCCAGAAATTTACTGTAGAAAATATTTAAGTTATTATCCTTGCCATCCATGATGGCAATGTCTCCTTACTCCATCTCCTTTAGCTGTTATTGTGAATGGAATGAATATAAATATGTTATAATTGTTCCTTGAAAAAATAAGATGACGGCAGAAAGTTTAATGTCTCTTTTTTCTCCATTAGTTATATGGAATATTTTAAAACTTATTGTCAGAATAGCGATGTTTGATTTCTTCAGTCACGAAGAATAAATCTAGACTCCCTCCTCTCATCCATGTTAGTGATTCCTTCAGTCAGGTTCAATGCTCAGTTACTTCCAATCAAGCAACTCTTGATGTTGCCTCTTAGACATGGCTTATTGTGTAGGCTTCAAAACTGTGACAGGTAACTTCTGACCAGATTTCAAATGAAAGCTTTTTCAGACTTTGTCTTCTAAAATACTGTTCCTATTCTTCAACATCTATAGTACCTACCAGGCCATCTCCCTAGCAGCTATCTTTGGCAGATATTCTATGACTCTTGTATCTCTAACATCTTGAGGATCGGCAACACAATTCAGGCTTCACTTTTACAGCTTCATGCAATGAAAGATCTCTCTTGGCTTCCTTTCAGGGGCTTTCATGCCACATGGCTGATCTCAGTGGCTTTCCTTAACTGTGAAGGAAGAGTCCACAACCCTTGCACTCCTGTGTCTTTCATGACTCTAAAGTCAATCATTTGGCAGATGTCCCCCAAGTCCTGCTGCTTGCTCTGGATGGAACTTGGCCCCTTTCTTGAATTGAATTTGGAAAACTTTTGGTTTGTTATTTTCCTTTGTTGCATGAGCTTTACTTTTTACAAATTAGCTAGATAGGCTATTGCCCTGAGGGCACCACTCCCTTCATTCTATTTCTCCTTATATCTTTCAGCACAAATCTTAGTTTCAAATTTAATATTTTTTCTCCATGCTTGCCCTTTTTCATTATAGACTAGCATAAGAATGATCACTAATAACCACATAGCACAGTCAATATTAGGCCATCTTGAAATCTCAACCACTAACAACATTAGTCTGAAACCCTTCAATTTAGCCTCAGACATTTTTGTAGCAAGTACATTCTTTGCCAAAATATCTTTAAAAAAATGTCTCTATCTCTGTTGCTAATATTGTTCTCTGAAACCTCTTGATTTGGGCCTACAAATTACACATTTCTCTTAGCACTACTTTCTTCTAAACTCATATAAGATGGTCCATTAAGCCATGATTACAACACTAAACTGCTTCCTTAGTCCAAGGTCACAGTCTTCCACATTCCTCCAAACAACATAGTGGAGCCTGTCACTGCAATACCCCTGCTGGTACCAAATTCTGTCTTGGTTATTTTTATATTTATGTGAAGAGACACCATGACCAAGGTAACTTGGAGAAGACAGAGTTTGTTGACTTTTGTAGTTTCAGAGGGTGGGTCTATAACCATTATGGCAAGGAGCATGGCAGCAGGAAGGCAGGCATGGCACTGGAGCAGTAACTGAGGGCTTATATCAAAACTACAAGCAGGAGGCAGAGAGAGAGAGAGAGAGAGAGAGAGAGAGAGAGAGAGAGAGAGAGAGAGAGAGAGAGAGAGAGAGAGAGAGAGAACTGGAAATGACATGGATTTTGAAATCTCAAAGACCACTACCACTGACACACCTCCTCCACAAGAGCCTATTGGGGCTGTGCTCATTCAAACCATCGTAGACTCTTTTAACAGATCATAATATTTTGATTCATTTTATATATATATATAATGTGAATAGTCACATTTGAATGAAACAGAAATAATGAAGTTTGTGTTCCAAGCTGTGGTGGAATGAATAAAACGGTACAGCCAGAGGCTCATATATTTAAATGCTTATTCACCAGGGAGTAGAATTCTTTGAAAGAATTAGAAGGATTAGAAAATGTGGCCTTGTTGGGGAAAATTGTGAAATACAGATGAAGTGTGTTATATTTCATCATTACTGCCTCCCTTTTAATGTTTAGGCTCAAACCCAAAAGAAGAATCAGGAATTGGTGCATTTAGACTAAGTTCTGATCTTTCTGTGTGACATTATGAGTAAACATGAATGTTCTCTCCTTTGAGAGAAGCAATGGACTATCAGAAGAAAGGGAGTCAGACAAATAGTGGCTACTTAAGAGGAAGAAACTTACTCTAGATGCCATTAAAAATACATCAGCAAGCTTCAAAGTAATCCTGTCTTGGGACTGGAGAGATGACTCAGTGGTTACCAGCATGTATCACTTTTCTGGGGGACTTGAGTTTGGTTCCCAGCACTCAGGTCATGGGTCTTACAGCTGTCTGTAACTTCAACTACAGAAGATCCAGATGCCCCTTCTGTACTCTGGGGGTCATCTGTAGTGAAATGCAGGTGACCCCCAGAAGAAAGAAGAACGTCTTTGACAGTGTGCCTGGGAGAACGCACTCACTGCTCTACCATTTTTGGTACTTTAAATTAGTAAATTTATTTTATGCTGAGAAGCTGCAGTTTATGAGGAGTCATTTCATTCTATCTAGACAAGAACTTCCCTACTACTATAATTTAGGAATACTTATTCCTAAAATTGTTTCAAATACTCTACTGTTACAAAAATAAACACAAAGCTTGTTCTGGGTGGAAAAAAACAGCACCAGCAAATCTAAGAGTCAGATCCAAGTAAGATTATGATACGAGGATCTTGTATTCATTTTTTCACTCCAGTGTGTGTGTGTGTTAATTAACTTATTTGAACATATGAGCATTCAAGAGGAGTGAAAGGAATGATTCCTATCTCCACTTTTACATACTTAGAATTGGTTGGCATTGAGGTTAAATGATTCCTTTAAGGTTCCAAATCAGAAAGATAGGATGATTTTAAGTTGATTATAAAATTCAATGATAGTATTTTCTATTTCATTATCTCCTGATTATCTTTCAAAATACAACTTAATCTCTTAAAATGTATTTTACTGCCCTTTTCTTTCGTTATAGCTTTTAAGGAGACATAGCCATTTTTTTTTCCATTTTGTGAGCAAATGGGACTTTATCAATTGAAGGAAAATAATCTTCCTGTTTAAAACTAGGTTGCTCATCTTTTGTAAAGGGAGTAACAATGACTAGTGGAAGTCTTTTAGAAGAGCTGAAAAATACATCTAAGTAGCTGCTTGTACAGCTTCTTGTGTGAGCATTTGCTGGGTGGACTAGCAGAGCTCAAAGGCATTGGACCTCAGGCCAGGATTTATTACAGGGAAATGGTGAGGCACTGTTAAGTCAGTGCCTTGTTGGGGGTGGGTACCCCAACAAGTTTAGAGGATTTAAAAAGTCAACTTCCCAGACATCAGCCAAGGCTGAGCTCTGCATGCAGGTCCCTCCAAAGAACAATATTAGAGTGGCTGTGTTGACTTTCTAGTACACTTTCCATTGCCAAGATGTGCAATTAAAATAAAAGAACAGCCACACAGGAACAGCCATAGTCCTCTGTTGGTACTTGAGTAAATGCTGGTGTTTAAAGCTTTATTCAAAATTTCACTTGCATTATGAGAAGAGAGCAACAACTAAGATGGAAAATTGTAACTCAAAGATATTCATTTATGTGGTTATGTTTTACCTGTTCTATGGAACATCTTTAAAAATACAGTGTCTCATTAACCTAAGACTATAGTAATTGAGACAGATGCACACAGATTTTTAACATATAGAATGAAGCATGCTGTAAGTTTAAATAAGTACTCAAAGAAGTGAGGACATGTACAGAAAGGAATGTCTGTTTAAGAGAATTTCTAAAAGATCCATGACAAAGTGATGTAAGCTCAGTTGTCCTGAAGATGTCTGTAGTAAAGATGTTACAGTAATAGTCTCCTTACTGAGAACAAACACAGAGATCTGTGAAGGCACAGGATTTAGGGAAGCATTATGTATCTAGGTGTGTTACAACGTGATGTAAGAAATACATTATTGTATACATTAATATGACATTAATGGCATATACTACTCATTTTATACTATTAGTGATAATTATTATAATATTCATTATGAATGTTTTTGGAAATAGGAACTGAGTAAAAGATGCAACAATTTTGCATTTCATACTAAAGGGATTAGTGTTCAATATCCCATAAAATTTTTAAAAAAACCTAAGTAGTGAATTACATTGTTGGAATATCATGAGATAACCCTGAATCTCTCTTAATGTCCCATACGAATTTGAATTTTACTTTATTACATACAAATAATAATAAAGAATTATATAGAACATGATCAGATTGTTCTACTTTAAACAAATTGGGGAGTTCTATTTTGTATATTAATAAACGTATTTCAGTTTTATTGTGTTTAGATTGCTAATCTGATACCATCATGTATGTAGAAATTACAAGTGATTTTTCACTCTATCCTCCTTATAATTTATAGGATCATTCTAGAATTCATTTGATTATGTCTTCTTCCATTAATACATCTGATTAAAATGTTAGGAGACCACTGATAGATTCAATATAAAGTAATTTTCCCAAATGCAAAGTATTAAGTGTACTTATGTCTATAAAATGAAGTTATATGAACTGTGTAATTACTGTATTAAAGATTATTCATCCACTCTAATTAAAATTCTCAGCATTTTATACCCAATTTGTAGTATTTTATATTTTCTGTCATATTTTTCCCTGTTTTCTTGCTTTGAAAGACGTGATGGGAGGATGATAGGAATAATTCAGAAGTGAGCCACAGGGGACCTGCTCTTTCAGGATCTTATTTATGTAAACTGTTTTCAGAAATACCCAAGACTTGCCAAAATAGGTCACATTTACAAATGATAGATTTAGCTTTTGAAACAAATGCCGCATACTTTTCTCTTTAAGTCGGGGCCATTCTGAGGAAAAGCTAATTATCTTAGGGCTCTGCGTCAGCTGTGCCAAATGGTCTCACAGTTAGCGGCAGAAAAGAAATGAAGCACAGAGCGGTAAACCTTGGGGATTCACCTGGCCTCCTTGGCAGCCGAGACTGTTCCTATGGTGTCAGACAACAATTAAAATCCTGAACTTGAAGGTGACTCAAAAAAGGGCAAACTGAGAAGTGTAACTCTCTCAAACAGGTCATGCACATCAGAGTGGAAAGACAGCCAGAGTCTTGAGAGAACGAGAGAGGAACAACTTGCACTGTGCATAGGCAGTTATCCATCTCCCTAACAGAGCAAGGGACAGAACTAGCAGTGTGCACTCTGCGGACCATCCCCACTACCGGAGTCATCACAGAAGCAGTGTTCAACATTCCCGAGCTCAGCATACTTCAAATAAGTTAGGGACTCGGCCGAAATGAGTTCTCAAGCTACTTTTAATGCGTATTCTCTAAGTTTTTAGTGGAAAAGGTTATATTTCCTTGTCCCTGTTGGCACAGCGTGCAGAATATTCACTGCCCCAGAGGAGGCACTGCCAGAAAACAAATCGAGGCATTTGTGGGCTGGTGAAATGACTTCCAGAAAGCATAACACAGGCTCACATAATTACTGCTACATTCAGTATCAACTTTGGTGATGTGGGATGGGGACTGCTTTGAAGCCTCAGTGTTTCCTGCCAGTTTGCACATTCCTGATTAAAAAGGATAAGAAGTGGTTTAAATTCTTTAAAACCATAGAATACAGCCTGTAATCTCAGTTACTCAGGAGACTGAGGCAAGAGGATCACAAGGTCAAGGCCTGCTTGAGCAAATTAGTGAGACACAAATATTGAAATATAATAATAATAGTAATAATAATAATAGGCTGAGGGTGTAGCTGCTCAGTAGTAAGTACTTGCCTAGTGAGTATGTGTGACTAGGTTTAGTTTCATATTTAAAAACATATTTATATAAAGACTAAAGATTAACTTTTCTTGAATACATTGATAAAACAGAAATAACTAGAGCTTCAGACCTCGCTTAGACTGGAATTTACTGAGCAGCAGTGCTCAACCCTTCCATGGATAGTGAACAGTGTATTTGGGATAACACCCAGATTGATTTAAAATCCATCCTCCCAAGTACAGCTGTAAAATTTACATAATTAGCTCCTTCTTGCTCTAAGAAAAGTAGTAGTTTGAATAAAAACTTAAGGACAGAAAACTATGTATTTAAATTTCACCTGACTTTTAAAGATATATAGTTATCATAAATATGGAAGAATTAAGATCTGCTCAATTACTTTCACCATTCTCTCTTGAATATTCATAGATTTCCTAGAAAAAAACATTGTCCAGAAATTCAGGTCTCAGATGCATTTACGTTGGAGAATACAAGAAAATAATAGGCAGTCATTTCTGCATTGTGGAACATCAATTTGTCAGATGAATTTCAGGCTTTGTACATCACTGACTTTAAACTGATACCCCATATTTATTTTTGTGTTCTATATTTTGCTGTTCCTAGAAATTAATAATGGCAGGAGTAAGCATGTTTATTAAATTAAGATTTCCAACAGTAGACTGTGACACAATCTGATTTATTTTTTCAATATTGAGTCTCCAATAGAGGTACACAGAGCATGTCAAGCTGTACATTATGAATGTCATACTCACAGGTAAAAACTTAAATGTTTTTAAAGCCTAAGCCCACTGTACAGTGTAATTATTGTAAATATAGAAAGGATCTAGGACAAAGGTTAAGTACCAAACTTTTATGCTGCATTCTTAATCACTTAGTAGTTTTCAGCACTCTTAGAGGAATGAGGGAAATTTTCTACAACAATTATTGATATTAATTGTATGGAGGCAAAATCTTGAGTTATTAATATAACTCAAGAATTGACTGGATCACAAACTAAAATATTAATATTGATGTTTAAGAAGTCTAATTTTATAAAAGAATAGATAATTACAAAATTTTGGAACAATAACAACAACAAAAGATATTCAATGGGCTAGAGAGATGGTTCAATGGTTAAAGGCAGTTAGTGCTCTCAAGATGAACTGAGTTTAGTTCCAAGCACTCATCTCAGGCAGCTTACACCTACCTGTAACTCCAGCTTTAGGGATTGTGGTACCTCTGGTCTTTACAGACACTTGCATTCATGTATGTACACACACACACACACACACACACACACACACACACACACACACGCACACACACGCACCTACAAAGACTTAGTCTTTTAATAAAAAATTATACTCAAGTTTATCCAGTTCAAATTTCCAACTATGTAGACAAATGAATGTAGTCTTAGATTCAGGGTGATATGTTGAAGATCAACTATAACAGGGAAACAATGCAATAATTTTACTTTATTTCTGAATGGATTTAAACCATGACATAAAAACTCTATGTATAAATATCATACTTATTATAAAAGGTAATTATCTAGTTGATATGACTTGTAGAGGTTTTTATTTATTCAATTAACTTAATAATATTTGTTTAGCTCCCTTTGAGTTCCATGTGCCACTGTTAATACTGTGGTATAGTTTTATAAGGTAAGCATGGAACTTACACTCAACAGCTCATGCATAAAGGAGCAAAGAATTAGCCTGTATATAAAATAGTAAGTGAGGATGAAAGATCTTTTGAGTGGTGAATCCTAACCAGAAAACTAAAACTGGTGATGTAACAGTAAGCAACTTCATATCTGTCTTAGATTCAGTGTTCATGGAAGTCCTCTGACATGGGGAACTTATGCTGGAATTTGAATGACAAGGGATGATTGCTTGATTCTATGGAGATGGTGGGGAAGAACAGGACAAAACAGCATGACTGGTACAAAAACCTCCAAAGTTGAAAAGACTAATTGTGAAGGACTGCTAAGCACGTTTTGTGGCCATGCTATTTCTCTAGAAAAAAAAATTCTGTGTACTTATGTCTTGACCAGAGAGTGTTAAAAGTTCAGACTTTGATGGAGAATTGTACCAGAGGAAGGAGGGGTCTAAAAGTTTTGTACATTTTTGTGCTTGCCTGGGAACAATCACAGGTCTTGGAATATGAGCTGAAACCAAAGGAAAGGAGAATGGAACTGGGTGAGAAAGCCAGAGTTCCAAAAGACTGAACATCCCTGCTCCATGCTATTGCAAATTTGAAAGTAAAAAAAAAAACAAAAAAAAAACCAAAAAAAAAACCAAAAAAAAAAAACAATAGGACAACATGTGACATTCCAAAAAGAATTTGGACACCACAAAAATGACTTATTTTATTATTTTTTAAATTATGTTTATGTGCATGTCTTTCTGTGTCAATGTGCACATGAGTGCAGGTGCCCACAGAGACATTGAAACACAGGCAGTTGCAAGCCACCTAACTTGGGTGCTGAGAACTTAGTGCAGATCCTCTGGAAGGCAGAGCATGTTCTTAATCGCTGAGCCATCTCTTCAGACTGAAATTTAAAAATGTTTAGTTGTTACACATAACTTTATCCAACAAATGCATGCCATCATTGTCTATGAAGATTCAAAGAAAGCATTGAAAGAAGATGCTTGAAGTGGGAAAGTTGTATGCAAAGCATTTGGTTTTGGACACATTCTTTTAAGTATGTCAATCAGTGATTCTTACCTCAGAAAGGAGAGTTCCTACTTACAATATATTCAAAAGTATCTTAACTGTTATTCATTTGTATGCCCAGAGATAGGCAAGTATCTTCATGGGTAAGCATGAGTGGACCACCGTGTTAGCCTGATCAGGGTTGTATTAGTGGGGGATGTTGTGTGAGTTCTTCTGGGAGGTTCCTTTATGTAAGAAATAACAGAGCTAAAGAAAGTGAAAGGCAGAGAGAGAGACAAGAAATACTTGTATTACTCTGTGATAACTAAGTGCCTGAAACTGAGTAGTTGGGGAGAAAAGCTTATTTATTTCATGTTTTTGAAACTGAAAACCCAAGATTGGACTGCTCCATCATCTAGGCCCACAGGGGGTCTTGTGGTAGGCGGCATTGCAGTGAAAGTAGCCTTTTTGGAAGAGGTCATGTGGGCAGACAGGAAGCCAGAATGATTCTGGCTCTACGCTTACTTTGTTGTAACTACTTGTCCTCTTGGGAACTAATTCACTTCATAAGAAAAACATTCATTCCCAAAGGACAGTGCCTAGCTGTGGCTTGAGTTTTCCTGCCTGGCCCACGGTCAGGATAAATCTCTCTCACCTGCCAGTCCCACAGCCACTCAGACCCAAACAAGTAAACACAGAGACTTATATTGCTTACAAACTGTATGGCCGTGGCAGGCTTCTTGCTAACTGTCCCCTTATATCTTAAATTAATCCATTTCTATAAATCTATACCTTGCCACATGGCTCGTGGCTTACCGGCATCTTTACATGCTGCTTGTCCTGGCGGTGGCTGGCAGAGACTCCCTCTGCCTTCCTGTACTTTTTATTCTCTGTTAGTCCTGCCTATACTTCCTGCCTAGCCGCTGGCCAATCAGTGTTTTATTAGCAACACATTTGCCATACAGAACATTCCACAGCACCTAGCCACCTAATGGATTTTTACCACCTCTTTCACCACTGGGAAGGAGTAAACCTCTGACTGATGAATCCTTTGGGGTGCACAAACACATCCAGCTAGCACCAATCATTTGTAAACATCATGGTACTAGAACTTTCAAGTAATCCTAAGAGATAATTATATTTTAAAGAGAAAACCTTGTCAGTGGTAATCAAATGGTCTTTCTGTTATGACAGGAAAATGTATAAATTAATGGATTTTATTTGTTTGAAAGTGTCTCATCAGCTAAATTATTCCAAGTATAAGGCCAAAAATGCACACAAACGCTCATGTTCCTGTAATATTAAGGGGGCAGTGATCTTTTTTTTCTCTTTCTTTTCTATGTGTCTATTATATCATGTATCTTGATCCATTCATTTCCCTTCCCTTGACATCTGCCCTCTGCTTCTGCAACCTCCTAAAATAAAACAAAATAACAGAAAAATTAAAAACCTTGTCATGGAAGCTTCAGTGTGACATAGTGAGTCGTGCAGGAAACCCCTTTGTCAATATATCTTTACTTGGAAGTGTTCATTTCAAAGAGTCATTGGTCTGGTTTCTACTATATTATTGATGCTGGGCTCTCACTAGGATTCTTCTTGGATATCCTGTTGTTGTCCTGTTTTGTGGAGATTCTGAAGCTTTGGGTCTGAGAGTCAAATTCTTTCATGTGTCCCATAGCTCACAGATGGAGTGGTTGTTACCTCCGGCCAAGTCATAACCCCGGTTCTGGGCCTGTGCAGCTGCAGGGTTGTTTCATCTGCCAGTTTTCCCCTGTTTTCACCACCAGGGGAGCTCTCCAGCGTTGCCACCATTTAATTCATCTCTTGCTGCAATTAGCAAGGGGTAGATCCATTACTCCTGCTTTCACACTCCCGGGGCCAGCTCTATTGTGTTACCTTGGTGAGGTACAGGGACCACTCACCTGAGTACCGCAACTGGTGAGGGACAGGGAATACCCTCCTGATATTATGATCCCAGGGCCAGATCCTCCTCCTGTCTCAGGTGTTGATGGATGGGAGGTGGGGGGTAGAGCATCTCTCATCCACCCATATTGCCACGTATCAGATGAGTAATGGGGACAGCTCTCCCTTGGTCATAACATTGATGCTGGGTCACCCTCACCTTCAACCACTGGGCAGCTCTGCTGTGCTTCTTAGGCGAGGGGCATGGCCCATTTTCTGAGTGCTACAGCTGGTAAGGAGGAGAGTCAGCTTTCTTATCTGTTGCAGGCAGTATCAGTCGAAGGATCAGAGCAGCATTTTTTCACATTCCCACACCACTACATGACAGACAAGTAGTGAGGACAGCTCTACCAAGCTTACAACTTTGGGGCAGGCTCATTCACACTTCTGCCAACAAGATTGGCTCTATTGTGTTACCCAGGTGAGGTGCAGGACCTGCTCTCGCAGGTGTTTCAGCTGGTGGAGAGCAGGAACAGCCCTCCTGTTCTTGTGACCTCAGTACCTGTTCTCACTTCAGCCTCAGGCATTGATGGACGGGGGACAAGAGCAACTCTCCACTGCCCATGCCGCCACAGGACAGATGGGTGATGGGGACAGTTCTCCCATGCTCACAACTTTGGTGCTAGCTCACCCACACCTCAGCTCACAGAGTTGGTTTTTTTGTGCTGCCCTGGTGAGGTTGAGGGCCTGCTCTCCCAAGTGTTGCAGCTGCTGGAGGTCAAAGGCAGCTCTCCTGCTCTTATGACCACAGGGCTAACTCTCCCACCTGTCCCAGGCATTGATAGGTAGTGGAGGGGGCAACCCTTCCCCCCAGGCTGCCTCAAGACAGATGAGCAATGGGGACAGTTCTCCCTTGTTCACTACTTCAGAGCTAGCTCTGTGGTACTGCCCAGAGAAGTTTCAGGGCTGGGGGCAGTAATCTTAAAATATTATTTCTAGAGTATTTTTGGCTTAGTTAAAAAGTAAATGGACAAATAATAAGGCACATCACACTTCATGTAAGACATATCCAAATCATATTGCTTGACTTGATGTAAAGATCTGACAGGCAGATATCCAATAGGAAATCTGCCACATACCTCATTGCTACTTAAAACTAAATTTAAAAAAATATGTGGATATACTATTACTTCATATTTGGTTGCATTATTTGCATCATTGAATATCTAATTTTTTCCAGTGGTCTAAAATTTTCCCATGTGCTTGAGAGATGGCACAGAAGAGCTCTTAGAGGCCCCAGTAGGACCTAAGTTTGATTTTTTGTACCCGTTTCTGTGAAGCAGGAATTTTGAAGGACTCTCTCACCTTGTCTTGGCAAAGTTTGGCAGTCATTTTCTTTTGTGTTCTGCTTGTTCAATTTGGATGGAATACTGTCAGCAGTTGAGGCAAGGGCAATTTCTTGCCCAGTGGCTGACTTTTGCAACAAAGAAAGCAAACTTCACATGAAGGTTCTTCAATGCCCATCATCTCATCTGAAGTAGACTGATGCTGCCTGGAGATGATGTCTCCATTGTCATGAAAAGCCTTATGTTAATAAAACATCTCAAATACAATATTCTGTAGATCTTTGGAGTGTTTGAAGATCTCCAGGCTATCTAAACTATATCTCTGTTTGACCATGAAAACATACCTAACATGAGAACAAGTTTGATTGTAATAGGTGGCTGGCTACTAACCTGCATTCCTTTATTATCCTAAATAGTTTGTAATAACTTTCAAGGACTAGACATGTATATGACATTGTTAAATTAGCTGCATAGGTACAATACCTTATGAAAGAGTAGAAATGTATGCACAGGGTGTTCTAACAAAAATAACCTTAAATTTGTATTAATATATAAAAATACCTTAAACAAGAGTAGAAATGTATGCACAGTAGGTTCTAATAAAATTAACCTTAAATTTGTATTAATATATAAGAATACATTAAACAAGAGTAGAAAGGTATGCACAGTATGATCTAACAAAAATAACATTAAATTTGTATCAATATATAAAAATACCTTTAACAAGCTGGACAGTGGTGGCACACGCCTTTAATCACAGCACTCAGGAGGCAGAGCCAGGTGGATCTCTGTGAGTTCCAGGCCAGCTTGGTCTACAGAACATGATCCAGGACAGACACCAAAACTACACAGAGAAATCCTGTTTGGAAAAACCAAAATAATAATAATAATAATAATAACAACCTTTAACAAGAGTAGAAACATATATACATTATAATAAAAATAACCTTAAATTTGTATCAATATACAAAAATCCATACTTGTAGATGGAGTTTCTCTGTGTCTCAGTAGCTACTCCCAAATAGCCAACATGGAGATTTAATATTAATTATAAATCCTTGTCTGATAGCTCAGGCTTATTACTAACTAGCTCTTACAACTTAAATTATCCTGTTTCTATTAATCTACATTCTGCTATGTGGTGTTAACCCTCTTTCATCTTACGCCTTCTGTTTCTTCTGCATATCTTGCTGGTGACTGCTCGGACTCTGCCCTTCTTCTTCCCATTGTCCTTAGTCTGGGTTTTCTGCCTAACCTTATCCTGTCCAGCTATTGACAAGGCAGTTTCTTTATTAAACTAATCACAGTACAATTTACACAGGGTACAGAAGGATTATTACACAGCAAACTCTCTCTGCAAATTGAGAGTGAGTAACTATATTAAGAGGTTCTAGAAAATCTAATAATACCATGAGAATAGCACATAATTCTGACTTTTGATCAGAATCATAAGGGCTTTGAGTCACTTTATAGACTTATAACCTACCTTTTCTGATTGGTGTGCATCAGTATAGAATGTAGAGGCTTCTGAAATTGGTGTTCCCCATACAATGTGAGGAAGGATACAATAAATTCTCTTTATAAGTTGAAGCCTCTTGCTTTCAGATTTTTTTTTTGCTAATCTTTCCCACTCCAAAATTACTGCAAACTCTTTGCCAATGTTCATTTCCTGTCCATAATGAGGCAATTTAAGCATTAGTAAAAGGTACCACAATTTCTGCTGGGTCTATTCCTGCTAATTGATGAAGTCTTAATTTTCCTTTCAGAATCAATTCAGAAAAATTTTCTACACTGATATTTAATTTCTTACTCTGTCGGTGTTGTAAAAATATCAATTCTAAGAAATCATCTCCTCTATGTATAAGAATTCCTATAGGAGAATGTATAGAAGATAAAATAACCAGAATATAGTCAAGCTCTAGATCCAAATAATCTACATGTGCATCCTCTAATTACTTTTCCACCAAAGCAATTCTCTCTCACCGTCAGCTGATAATTTTTTGGGACTATTTAACTGCTTATCACCTTTTAAGGTTTGAAATAAATTATTTAGTTCTTGGGTTGTCAATAAAATTGTGGGCTGTAGTCAGTTAATATCTCCCAGAAATTTTTGAAAATCATTAAGGGATTGTAATTGATTTCTCCTGATTTGTGCTTTCTGTTGTTGAATTTTTCATTATCCCATTTTAAATCCTAGGTAATTAACAAAATCTCCTCTTTGCATTTTTTCAGGAGCAATTTGTAGTCCCCAACAAGACAAAATTTTCTTTACTTCTTCAAATATTTTTCTCTAGGTCATCTGCATCTGAATCATCTAATAAGATATCATCCATTAAATGGTAAATTATAGATTGAGGAAACTGATTACAAATTATTTACAATGGCTGTTTTAGAAATTATTGACCCATGGTAGGGCTGTTTAACATTTCTTATGGAAGAACTTTCCAGTTACATCTCTTAACAGGCTGGGAATTATTATAAGTAGTCACTTTGAAAGGCAAATTTTTCTCTATCTTGTTCTTGTAAAGGTATAGTGAAAAAGCAGTCTTTTAAATCAATCACTATAATAGACCATCCTTTAGGTAATAGAGAAGGCAAGGGAATTCCAGGTTGTAAAGAGCCCTTGGCTGAATCATCTTATTGATAGCTCTTAGATCTGTTACCATTCTCCATTTTCCAGATTTCTTTTTAATGACAAATATAGGAGAATTCCATGGACTGGTTGAATCTTCAATATTCTGCATTTAGTTTGCTCCTGTACCAGCTGTTCTAATGCCTGTATTTTTTTTCTGGTGACAAAGGCCATTGTTCAAGGGAGACAGGTTTGTCAGTTAACCATTTTAAAGGTAGGCCCATTTGAAAGATCCTTTGAAAGATCAACAGCTATTGTGTCCTGCTTGTGTACAACTTGAATGATCAGTGAATCTTCCTTATAATACCTTTTAATATTTCTTTTGGAAATATGCATTAGTTTATGGTTTGTTTCTGAGATTGGAGAAATGTTAATCTTGCTGTAACAAATTATGTCCCTTTAAATTCATTGCTATATTAGCCACATATGGCTTTAATTTTCTTCTCTATCCTTCTGGCCCTATACACTCAACTCACTGAGCTTTGTTTTACCTGAGATAAAGTTCCAATCCCTAGAAGCCAGACATTTACTTCCTGAAATCCATTGTGGAATGATATAGAGACCTAACTCCCTGCATTGTAATATTGTTTCACTGACAATGACAGTGAAATGAGAGGCTGGCTATTGCTGAGTAGCATGACTGGTCAGAGAACACAGGCAGTACACAGCCTGGTTAAGGGCAGGTAGAGCTGCTTGCACATAGCTGGGAGCTGAGAGTGTGTAGTGGTTATAACAACAATAAAAGCCCAAGCAGGCATCAAGTTGTGGCAGTGGCCTGAGGAGGAGGTCCAGGGGAAGCACTGCTTTGGACACCAGATGATGCATTTATTATTTATTGAATTATTCTTTATCAATAAAAATTCAGGAGTTAGATATCAGGGTAAGAGACTGAATGATCAGAGAAATGGCAGAGAAGTAACCAATGACCTCCTATTACTGTTGTCTCTCCATCCAAAAGGACCAAGACCCTCTCTGAGCCTCACCCTACTACTTCCTATCTTTTTATCTATACTCAATCCTCCCAAAGCTCTATGGTTAATTTTGGTCAGCTATTATCTAGCCCTACCCTCTGATTCAAAGCAAATCTTGTTGTCAGAATGTGATCAAGATATCACACAACAGAAAATAAATATTTTAGATGCTCATGTGACAATTTCATTAACATAAAAACCAAAGAAATGAGCTAGAACTGCCATCACATAGATTTTCATTAGATGATCCTGCCATTCTTCTCTTTACCCCAATAATATTAGAAGAAAAAAGCTGGTTGAATAAATTAGTATATCATGTTATAGATGCCTGTGCCTAATTTACTATTTTTCTGTAAAATATCATTTGTAATATGCACACATCACATATAAATATAAAACCACAAAATTAGGTAACTATAATTATTAAATTATGTGATTCGTGTGGTTAAGGATTGCTGTCTGTTTTATTTACAACTGTATTTCAGCTCTGAGGAAAGCATTTTATAAATAATGACATTTGGCCCACATTACCACTACAAAATGTATCAAGAGATGACCCATGGGGCTGGGGAGGTGGCTCAGATGTTAAGAACACTGGTTTCTCTTCCAGAAGACTTGGGTTCAACACACCCACATAATTACTCACAACTATCTGTAACTCCAGTTCCATGGGATCCAGCACCCTCTTCTGACCTCTGTGAGCACCTGTGATACATAGACATAAAGGCAGACAAAAAAATACCCATTAAATAAAAATTAATAAATTTCATGAAAAAGAAAATAAGAGTAGATACCCATAAGTTGTAGGAAATCTCAGTGATTTTTCAAAATATTGATGAATGTTCAATAAGATATAATCTGTGTTTGTGTACATGGTTATTTCTTTTTGACTCATTTCCAAAAAAAGAAAAAAAAGATGACAAACAGATTTTGGTATTCTATTGCTGGCCACAGAATGCAAATTACCTAGAGAGTAGAGTAGAATAACCACTCTTGACAATGAGACAGTTGCAAAGCCTTTTTGGTGTTACGATTTCCATGGATTCAAGTTCAAGGAACTCTGAGGAACTGCAGATGTTGAGCCCTCTTCAAACACTAGTTACACCATAAAAGAAAAGAACTTCATAATGTAGATTAATACAGTGAAGAAGAGCTTGAAACACAGAGGAAGGATGGGCAGACACTGGGATGCCCAGGCAGTCACATGGAAGCCAAGTTTAAGACCATCATTTTCTAGTTCTCTTGGATTTTCAAGAGTCTACTTAGCAAGTGTTGACAATGTTCAGTGTAAGAAACATATTAAATATGATTTAACTTTTATTGATAAAATTGTATGAGACTTCATGATTTCTTAACTATCTGTACTCAATTTGAAATACAAACTTATTCTTTCTGCACTGAATCTGCTTTATTGCTTTAAATCATGATTTAAAATTAAAGTAAAATAAATGTGATAGATTTCTATCTTCCACTTCCTGTATTTTTGGTGGAAATTATTCATTTGTATTTTGCATATCATAATTGTTTGAATCTTGAAATAACTACTATCATCTTAACAGAAATGGGACACTCTACAATCAAGAATTTTTCTCTAAGGGATAGTCTGAAATCATCAATAAAAGGGTTTTTTTTTTTTCACTCTAATCAGCTTCTCTGTTGACGCAGCAATCCAAATTAGACCAAATCCGACCGAATTAGAAAAAGTTCCAGTTTAATGCGTAAAGCTTTCCTGGGAGATTCTCCAGCCACCACCACCACCACCCAGAGAGGAGATGGGGATGAGAGACTGGAAAACCATATGTCTTTTTTCTGGGATGCAGCTTAAATACCCCGTGGAAGTGGTCTTGAGCATCTCTGGGGGAGGAGACGGGTTTGGCAGGCTTTGAAGGTGGGTTTGGGCAAAGAGATAGGAAAGGGGAGTTGAGGTGGATCTTCCACCAGAACATTCCAGATTCTTTGGTTGTATGGATGCCAGGGTGTCAGAGGCTGAGATGAAGCTTCCACCAGAACAATAAACTTCTTATTCATAAAGTTCTGTCCAAAATTATCTTTAGACATTTCACAGAAAAATGTAATAGCACCTATTTGTTTTTCTAATTATTGAATGAGACTTACATAATTGCTAAATCTTCTAAGTTATCAATAAAATTTTATGTATTTATTTTTATATTTGTAATGCTTGGAATTACATATAAGTCTTTCTAACTGCATATAATATAAGCTTGTTGAACTCTTTAAATACAGAAACAATTTATAATGTGAATATTCAGTGGCTGGAGTGATGGCTCAGTGACTAAAATTAGCTCTTTTCAGAGGACCTACATTTAATTCCCAAAATATAAATCTGGCCACTCAAAATCACCTGTAACACCAGTTCCAGGGTGTCTATGTCCCCTTCTAACTTCCATGTGCATACAGGAGCACACATATTCTCTCAAACATGCATTCATGTGAACAAAATAAAAACAAATACTTGAACATAAACACTTCATTCATTAAACACTGAATTACATACTTAGCTCAATTAGCACCTACCAAGCACTATTTGGCTATCTGTAATCATTCCAAAATGAACATAGCCAAGGATTTTTGCTTATGTGGCACTTACAGATGACACACAGTAGTAATAAACTTCTAGAGTACATTCGAATATTTTGTCTTCATGGAGGTGAAAAGGGCAGCAGACTTTAATATTAGATATACATCAAAGTAGGCTTCAACAAGAATATTGCAGTAAGGAAGACTAAGAAAATTGAGGTTGACAATACAGAACTAATACAAAAGGGATTGGAAGGGAATAATTTTAAATATAAGAAAATGATCAGCTTTTACAATATTACATGCTGCACTTTAGATGATGATAGTTACATGTGTAAACTCCCTGTCAGTTAGTTTTCCCACCATTGCTGTGCACTAGGGCAGTATGTCTTCATGTATTTGTATATTTATTAGTATGACACATATATCTATATCCAATAGGATTACTTATTTTCTGAAGTTTTCTTCAACTTCATGTTTAAGATTGTCACGTAGAAGCTATTAGGAGCAACAGTACTCTGAGTGTCCATAATTCTGAATTATTGATTAGTCTCATATCTGATGCAGAAAGACTCTTTTCCAGAAATGACCACACCACTGAGAACACCAGAAATCCTAGAAGTAGTCCACTTCAGGAGAAACTTTACCACATGAAGTCTCATAAAATAGAGTATCCAAGTCCCTGAGGCAGAAGAAATTTAAGTTATGCAGTACCACGGTGAATACTGCCAGGATTCTGGGGACATGTACACATTGTACTAGTTTAATACTTTCGTTAGCCTGGAGCAACCGTAATCACAAACTCTTTGAAATGTTATTTGTGCCCGTACAGTAACATTAATTTTCTTTTAATCTTTGTCTGCCTCAGGAAATATATCAATTGAATTTCACATTTCTTTCCAAGGAATCAAGGACTCTGAAATACAAATTCATTTACCTTATATTTTCCCCACATTTCTTTCTAAATCCTGAATGAATTAAAACCCAATATTTTATTATCTTACACTTACTTCTTCAAAGTATAAAAATTACACTGTTTAGGTCAATTCTGTGAACTTTAATAAAACAAATTGGCTATTCAATTCACTTTTAAAAAATATTTATCTACTTCAAACAAGAAGCCCATCTCAAGCGCACAGGTTGTTTTTGGAAGAAGTGTGTGAGTCACAAGGGATATCTGCAAACAGACACTCTGGGTTTAATATTCAAATCTCTTTCCTTTGACTTAAATCTTCTTGTACAATTTACCTAACCTTTTTACCTCAGTTTTCCAACATTAGAAAAGGTTAGACTTGATGGTGTCACTTACAATACAATACAATGTAGTTGTGCAATGTGCTTTCCATAACACGAGTTATTTAGTTCATGGCATCATAAATATTTTCCAACTGTGCCCCTTTTACATTTGAAATTTTTTTGTGTGACCTTCAATATATAGCATATAAAACACATGTGCAAATCAAATATTTACTGATAATAAATTACAAAGAAATCTATTTTTAAAACAAGTGTTTGACATGCATGTAATTTTACACTTTTTGAAAGATGAATGCAAATTTGCACACTAATGAGATGGGTTGTTTATTTAATTTTCCATAAAGAAATTTTGGATGAATATTTGATGTTGGAGAGGCTGTAGAAGATCTTACATGTTTAAGAGTTTGTCAAAATTTTGGTGTTATAATTGCTAACATTGCAAATAGCACTTCTCATGACTATGAAGAACAAAATGGCAGAACTGTGCTTAAGGCCATTCAAAATGTGTCATATATATTTTTTCAATATTAAAACAAAATTAATTTAACAAACAATATTTTAAAATGAAATTTAAAACAGAGACATTAATATCAATTTAAAGAATCAAGCATTTTGACATAATATAGTTCAAATATGATCTAATTTGATACATACAAGCAGAATCATGATGATGGGCAATATTGAATATATTTCCACAACTAATTCATTTTGTTACTATTTAAGTGTAGAACACTTTGTACAATCATTACAAACATCACAATATTTATTATATGATAGCCCCCAATCTGAACAAATGTGTTTCAGGAAGCATGCATTGACATTGTGTGGTGTGACATCATTCGAAGAACAAAAGTGTGCTTGTTCAGAACCAAGGCTATGGTGAACTAGCAATTGTATGAGCAATTGCTGTGGGGAAAACTTTGCATTCCTTACATGCTTGAGTTTATTTAATGTTTGGTCATTGTACTTTTAGACACCTTATAATGTTGCCACATGCCTCATGACCTGTACATTCTTATGTGATCTCATAAGGATTGCTACTTTAGTTTAGGAAGCTGAACTGGAGTTAGAAATCAATGCACAAAACAAATCTTTGTCATTTACAAATGTATTCCTTTAGAAGAGTGCAGAGTTTTCAAAGACAGTGTGCACTTTCCATTTTCAAAATGACTTGATAATAACTTAATAGTGAAGCCATGAAGTATCTGAGAATAATGGCATCTCTAATTTTGAAACAGGAGATGAAGAACAATTTGAAACATTCAGTGTGGATTACAGATTTTAGGCACGGGTTCACAAAGTTGCGTATCATGACTAACATCGAAAATAGATTGAACAGAAAGAAAAATAATTTTATAAATGTTGACATTGGGTGATTTTTGTCTTTAAACAACTTTTGAATCAAATTCTGATGAGCTGTTTAAACATTTAAGCACATGCTTTTGATATTTCTCTGAGACTTACATTGTCAACATTAAATAAGGAAAAGATCTGATATATTGACTGCAAGAATGATCAGGAAATCGCACATTTAAACTATGATTTTTAACTTCAAAAGAAGACAAGAGATTAGATGTAAGAGTGATTTCTTGAGGTATTTTTTTGTGAGGGTAAGCAGCCATGAGAAACGTTCTGAATTTCTAAGTTAATTCAACAAGCACATGAGGTGTCACGTACCTAAATACTGATGCTCAGAAAATGAATCTCAAATAAGGATTAAGTTGTAAGTTTTCATGTGTGCGTAAAGATTTTATCAGAAAAGTAAGTAAAAAGTAACACAAAATACAAAGCCTACTAGTGAACAAACAAAGGAAAATACAGACATCCAAATTTTCAAAAGCTTGAGTTCAGAGAACCACCAAGATGGACAGCTAAGGTATTAAGGCATGTTGGAATTACCTAATCCCTTAAATAGTTCCATCAGTTTCTCTGACAAGCCATGGTGTACAGAAATAGCTATAGGAAGCCCCTTAGGGGAATTCATGGACTCAACCTAAACTGAAACAAATGTGACATCTTTGAACTCCCGGAGATGTTTATTGATAATAGAGAGGGTTAAGTAATGTTGTTATCCTTCAAGAGTGTATCCTTCTTTCCAAACATTAAGTCTCTATTGAAGAAATGTTTACTAAGGTGTGAGGAGCCAGGCACTGGGCACCTCTGATTCTTCTGGGTCATACACCACAGCTGAGAAGTGAGATGAACAATATGATTATACAAAGCAGTGTAACTTTTATTCTAAAGAAAAAAATAGTTTGAAAGGAGATTAGATTTAGTAAAAGGTCATTTTGTTCCACCTTGTACAAGTTGACTGTATGAATAGAATTAATCTAGTTGGAACACTGAGTCAGTACAGTGATGTACAGAAAATACACAAAAAATGGTTACTTTAAAACTGTGGTAGAATCACTCTTTCACTTATAGAATGCTAAGAGCAGTGGTATCTCAAACTACAAGTAAAGCTCAAAACACACTGTAGACAGTTGTGGGGCTGGGCATGGTGCTGTGTTTCATGTAGATTATCTCAATTATGCCTGAAGTTCCAAAATTACAAATTTCAAAACTGTGAAATTTGGAATATGTGGTCAAGAATGCTCCAAAAGTTACAGAGCATTTCAGACAAGATGCATGATAGAAGTATTAGCAAGATTTTGTTAGATAAAGATAATTGGGAATCTGAACCCCAATGGCTGAGATTCGAATTCTGAAAACGCCACGAAGCATAAATCAAGTTCCCAGCTGCAAGCTTCTTTCTCTGTCCAATGGGGCTATTGAACCTCAAGCTATTGACAGCGCCTGTGTCTCTCCTCTGTGCCTCATGGCCGAGACTAAATGTTAAAAAGTCACACAGTCATTGCATGAGTTGGCTGTTTGAAACCTGGGGCTTATGCAGGGTCGTTTGGCTCAGCCTGGGAGGAGGGGACTGTCTCTGCCTGTACTGAGTCTACCAGGTTGATCTCAGTCCTCAGGGGAGGCTTTGCCCTGGAGAAGGTGGGAATGGGGGGTGGGCTGGGGGGAAGGGGAGGGGGGCAGGAGGGGGGAGAACAAGGGAATCTGTGGCTGATATGTAGAACTGAATGGTATTGTAAAATAAAATTTAAAAAAAGTCACACAGTCATTATAAGCTTTTTAATAATAAATTTTTACTTCATCCCATTAAGTCATAACATTTTAAGTCTAAAATAAAATCACACAATAATATCTTAAGTACTAAGAGTAAAATGTGTATTCCATACATCCACTCTGTATATTTCTATATCAGAAAAATAAACCAACCAAGTCATAGATTCTGGATAGTATGTTTCCATCATTTGGGGTACTATAGAGCTGATGAAATCTACATGGGATGATAGGAATTGCAAGAGGATTCTGACCATCACGAAGGGGATAGTGTCTCACAGGCCCAGTTTTCTGACAGCTGACATCACACACCTACTCAACTATCCCACCCACCAACCCAACTGACCCCATACCCACACAGTTGCAAGGGCCCATACACAAATATCTGAGTACAGGGGAGATTTGGGTAAGAAGTTCTATTTTTTTTTCAGTTAATAGCTTTTTCTACTTAGGCCTTGCTCAACCATCTTAATTTAGTACACAGCAGAACATTTGCTTCAGGGTAATTCTTCTCTCTACCTATAATTTATAATATTTTGGTTTGGTCTTGGGTGATTAATTTTGATCAATGCAAAGAGTTTATACTCTCTAGTGAGAAAATACATATACTGTGGGAAATATGTCTTGCCAAGTCACATTCCCCAGAGTGCTTTAAAATATAATTTACTTTAGACACACTAGATAGATATTATATCTATACTCCTGAAGAATATTGAAATAGATTTCAAATCAATTAGAATTCTCTGTTTGTATTAGTTTTAAGAGCTAGATAATATGCACACAAATTTGAATATATACACATGAATAACTTGACTGCTGATGTTTTTATTTATTTTTCTGAAAGCCCAACTATCTCAGGGAACAGAGTGAAAATACATTAATTTTCTCCTAAATGAATTCAATGTGCTTCAGTGGAAATAATAAAACTCATAAGGAATGCCAAAAGTTTTCTCTTGTGTGGTAGGTAGATATCAAGGAAGGAGACTGGATGTCTTTGACCTGAAAACACCACTTGTCTTAAATGTCACTGCTCAACTAATTGAAGATTATGGGAATGTCTCATGTTGACACTAAAGTCTTTAAATGGGAATTTCCACATATATAATCTAACCTTCCCCATGGCCTGGAGAAAAGCAACCAGAAGGAAGTTGGTTGGTGACTAGAGTATCATGAATGCTGGTATGACCAGTACTCTCGACAGCCTGGAGTTCCTTTTGGCTAGGTCAGCACAGTGTTTATGAGATCCTGTACATTAAATGGAGAGTACAGAGCTGAGTCTTAGGAACAGCAGGATTTAACACTGAAAACTAATTTAGATTCTTCCCTTTACTTTCATCCAAGCCACAGAGGAATTAGTTTGAATCAGCAGAAACTTAAAAGTCTGCAAGAAGTAATTCTAGCTCTCTGAAGAGAAAATCTAGCATTCATAAAATAAAATTCACAATATTTGTCAGACAAAATTAATTACTGGAAAATAGAAGAAATAGACAAGTGAGATTTATAACCAGTAAGAAAATTCAGCCAATAGAAACAGAGCTGGAAATGACAAAGGACAAAACAATCAAGTCATTGTTTTGTATAAAAATAAGTGATGTATTTGAGGATGGGAAAAAGCACATGATAATACCAATTATATATAAAAATGTAAAATAAAACTCTTATCAAACTGTCACACTTTAGAAAGTGTAGATAAAAAGGCCAAGAAACATGTAGATACAACTATAGAAAATATGCAAAATGAAGAGCCAGGGAAATAGAAACTATTTGACAAAATAATGTATCAGCGGCAAATGGGACAAATAACAATTAACTTAAACCCCTGAAAAAGGTAGTCAGAAGAGTGAAGAACAGGAAGATTGCATTAAAAACCAGTACATTAAAAAAAACCAGTACATTATACCACAAAAAATATTAAAAAAAAATCTGTCTCAAAAGCTAATTATTAAAGTATCCTATGAGAAAAAAAAAATGTGTGCCAAAAATGTGACTTGTCTCCTTGTCTGTTCATGAATACTTCCTATATAATTTGTATTTTTCAAATGTAAGGAAAACCACAAGTATTTATTCAAACTGGTCTTATATTTAAACATACGTGGAATAATGACGATGAGACTGGAGAGTAGATGATGAGTTGGAAGATGAAGAGAAATAAGCAGCATTGGCCTTTGTTGTGCATAGCTCACGTCTCATTTCACCTTCAAGATGAACAGATGTGCTAGTTATGATGATTATCAACTTAAACTGCAAAGATTATGGTGAGAGAGATTGTGAAATGTACTGGAGGACAGATGCAGAATTTGGGAACTAGAGATGAAAACCACACCATCCTGAATACAAACATGGCCCTGCATACTGCTTCCAGATGCTAAAACGTGTGCAAATGAATCCACTTTGAGGTATTTTTATCCATAGCATCCATGTTTGAGAAGTGCTGTTTGGCTTTACATTCTTTCCTTGGGATTTCCTTGGAATTCAAACTTTTCAAAATGTGTTCTTTGAATGGGGACACATCTCTGTTCAGAAGGCAGGCTGAAATTTGGTTATCCATATTCTGTCAGTGGATTTTAGATCTTTTGCAGAGTAAACGAAGTAATGTGTGTTCTGTGACAGAGAGCAGGGGCTTAAATAATATTTTCTTCCATAGCTTTACCAGAGTAATTCAAGAAAGTAGTTTCATATATGGAGAAATGATATGTTGAAACATCACTGCATAATCTCCTACACATAAATACTGATGCTCAAAGGAATAACCCAATATTTTAATCTCTGTAAATATGAAATATTTAAATTATTATAACATGCTTGTTAATTGGCATCACAATAAAGAGTTAAAGGGTTTTTGTTAAATTATGAAATGTATAGCTAGAATATTTAAGCATAGCATATTATTTTCCCAAATTCATCTTTTTACCTGATATGTTGAAGACAATGCAAATTTATAACTCAAGTTATGGAACATTCAGAGTCTCATCAGGAATAGAGAAATACTATGACAAATTGAACTTTTTAATTTTGTTATGAAAAAAGTCTATGCTTTCCCACTATGTAATATCATCTAGAGAAATCCCAAATTATGTTTTAAATTTGTTTGTATAAATTTGTATCTATGTTTCTATTTTCTGTTAGTTTTTAATTCTTAAAAAAGTAACTTATGCATATATGCATATGTGTAATTTGGCTTCATGTATGTCTGTGCACCACGTTGGTGCCTGGTGCCCATAGAGACCAGAAGAGGACATCTAAACCACTGGAACTGGAGTTATGGATAGTTGTGAGGCATCATATGGGTGCTAGTTATCAAACTCAGGTCTTCTACAAGAGCAGCCAGAATCATCTCTCCAGCCTCTGTTAACATATTTTAAATGATTTATAACATCTGTATCACTTTATTAGATAAAATCTGAGATTTCGATATGTGCAGACAAATTATAATGATCAAATCAGAACAATTACTCTCTCTATATATATCACTTCAAGAATTTATTATTGCTCTGTGATGAATATTTAAAATATACATGTTGATAAAGAACATTATAAGTCTGTATGTATATTTGCATATATGTATATACAAATGGATAAAATGAAAGGAAGTTAGTCTGAATTTTAAAACTATGTCAGCCCTTTTTAGGAAGGAGACCTTTATATGTCTTCCTTCTCTGACCTGGAAGATGGTCATCACATATATATGGCCCAATCATCTGCTCTTTGGGGACTCTCCTATATATACTTCCTTTTGTATTTCCAATATCTAATACAATGCATGAATCAGAGAAACATTTAATAAATAAACAAATTCTGTAAAATAAATAGGAAAAGGAAAACAAAAGGAAAGAGTCAGGATGAGAAAAATGTGGAAAAAATTGCTGTAGCATTGATGTGATTTCCACTTCATTTCTCCAAGATAAGCAACCACTGGTAGGATAACTGTAGGCGTTAACTATTGCATTAGTTTTGATATTAAATCATTCTTCTACTATATTCCCTTACTAATTTGCATTGATTCAATGAACATGGATTACAAATAATAATGGCATTGTGCATGGATGGATGGAGAGAATAATAGATATGTAGGTAGATAGCTATGGATGGATGGATAGATAGATAGATAGATAGATAGATAGATAGATAGATAGATAGATAGACAGACAACAGATAGAGACATGAGCAATCAATAACCCTATTTCTTCATCTTGAGTCACAAGCACGTTTTTTGTAATTATCTTGCTAAAATACAGATTAATCCTTCTTTCTTTTAAGCAAAGTGTGCATTAAGGACTTGCATTTTCTTGTTCTACTGCGCAAAACAGACATAATAGTAGAGAGCAAAGTCCTTTGTCAGAACTAAATCCTGAGTACTTTTACTCACTACAGTGTTTTTATGATTACTAGTTAATTCCTTGTGTATAATTATATACCACATATACTTTTTCTTTCAGGGTTTAAGCTTGAAACGACTGGAGGCAGTACAAGGCGGGAGAGAGGTAAGAAAGTACAAAGGGAGGAGGAGAGGGAAGAGGAGAACATAGTTATGGTGGTGCAGCAATGGTGACTAAGGACATTTGTATTGTGAATATATGCATGTATATTTGTGAATATATATGCACACTCTATCTATATATTTATATATGTATGTATGTATATTGCTCATATGTTCCCATACTTTCTTGGGAAAGCAGAATTTGCACGTTTAAGTAAATATATTATTTGTGCTTACTCCTCTGGAACAGAAGAAAATACAAGTCCACCTGGGTAAGGAATGTTTCTATTAAGGGTTTCTGCAGCAGGCCCTCAGAGGGCTCAGAAAAGCCTTTTAGGAGAAACTTGGGATATCGTATTTAAAATGTTTACTAGGAATTCACGGAACTCATGTCAGGCCGGGATGTGTTCCTAGATGGTGTGTGGTTGCTCTGGTCACACTAGAGTTCTTAGATCTTCCCTAATAGATGCTGGTTTCTTCAAATGTTTTATCAAGCAGGGATACATAGTGGTGATATGACATCATATTAGGAATGCTCCATTTGTAGAAACTTTTTACTATTTTCTGTGACATTTATTAATCAAATTATTGGGGAAAGTGTAGGTGTTTTTCTCCTACAAAACAAGAAAATAATTCTTCCTCCTCCCCCTATCACCTGTGGCTTCTTCCTCTATAAATGGACTTCTTCCTAGTGAGTGACATTTGCTCCTTACCTCACTATTCTAACTTACACTTGGGTATTTTCAGTATCTGACATTTCAGTTCTCTCTATACTTGTTATTTAGAGTCTCTTTCTCTTTGTCTTCTGCTTTCCATCCAGAGGAATATTTTTTTTTTCTCTTGGTGGCTCACATCAGAAAAATAGCTGATGAGGAAGAAATATAGATAAATTCTTTAGGTGTTTTTCATGATATAATAGACCAAGATTCCAGACACAAAAGGACTGATGCACATACAAACTGAGAAAAGAGCAAGGCAGCACGCACCAATCTGCACAGACTCCTGCAAGGCAAACATTTCACTACAAATAACGGGAAGTGTACACAAAACCCCAGCTGCCGGAAATAGAAGTTATTTGTAGTTGATAACTGTGGGAAAAAGGAAAACAGCTTTGTCCACTGAGTGTCACTGGATATATCAACCGTTCTCCTATGCAAGCATTATTCCCAGGAGTAGTTTCCCAATACAAAGAATTCATGTATTTTGGGGGGTCTTTTTGTTTCAGTTTGTTTTGGCATTTTTTCACACTTTTTTTGGTGTTCACTTTGATTTTCATTTTTTTTTTGAGAGAGAGAGAGAGAGACTGGGTGGGTAAGGAAGTGGAGAAGACCTGGGAGAATTTGAGCAGGGGGAAACAGTGATCTAAATATATTTTATGAAAAATAAATAAATAAAAATATTGATTCATAATAATGACCTCTCATTTCTTTTTATTAATTTTCTGTTCTAAAGGAGAAAAACAAAGGAACTTTACAGTTCATCAAACCATAATCAAATTCATCCCATAAATCAGATAAATCTTACTAATAATCCAGTAGTGCTGAACCATTAAAAAATTCTATTTAATAGAAGGAAATATAGGGACTGGAGAGGTAGCTCAACAGTTAAGAGCACTTACTGCTCTCCCAGAAGAATCAGGTTCAGTTCCCATCATCCACATGGCAGCTCACAATCATCTTTATCTCAGGAGATCAGCCTCCTCGTTTTGTTCTCCATAGGCACTTCATGCACAAATGTATATACAGATTAAACACCCATACGTATAAAACAGATACATTTAAAAAAAAAGAAGGATAATTTTCCTGGCTTTTATAGCTTAAGTAACAATGTACTATGAATCAACACACAGACTTAAAATAAAACTTAAAATCAGTGATATTATCAAAGACTCTCTTAATCTATGAAACTGTTGAAAAAGCAAGAATCAGATACTTGAAATTGAATACAAGTGAGCTGTCAAGACATCTTTGCAGGTATCAGTACTTGGCTTTTCTCCCAGGATGACTGAGTGGGTGTATGGCTGCTGAGGAAGACCTCTAAGACTCATAGGTGCAGCAATTGCTTTTCCTCAGAAGTACTAAAATGTGATGAGTCTCAGTGCACATCAGTTACTTCCTAGGTTGCACTTCACACTAAGCGCATTGCAGCAGTTCCCCCACCCCTCTTAGATGCCCCAGGGACATACAGTGTGGAGAAGGAAACAGTAAACTCCTGTATCCATAGGGTACTATTACTGAGCCATGGTAAACATGATCCGTTTCATCCAGAAACATTACCTTTTAAAATTAATACTACTTTTAAAACATAGTATTTGGTCATCACCAAAAAGAGTTCTCATTAAATTTTGTTTCTAATTTTCTCATTGCCTCCAATTTTGTTTTTATTATAAATACAATTTTATATAGGAAACATGTCAGTGGTATGCTTTAACTGAAAATATATTTTCTCAAAAGTATTTCATGGCTTATGGGAAAAAATCTAATAATATGTATATAATATATATGCTATATACATATTAAGTTTATGCATATAATTGTGAAAGAGAGCCCTTAAATTGGGGTCTCTAATAACTGAAGGGGAAGATTTAATCATCAAATCAATGCTAGCTCCGTAATGACTTCTCCATTTTTCCCTTTATTTGCTCTGCACATAGAAACCAAATATTGGCAATTAAAATTCAAAACAATGACTTTATTTCCTGTTAGAGTTTCACTAGGTAATTTGAAGTCCTTCAACTTAATCTAATGACTCATGTTAGCTTTACCCATGACATTAAAAGCTGATCTGTCTTTTGGTAGCTAACTTCCGGGAAACTGAAGATAATTAGGTAAAGTGTGTGGTGGAAGCCATTTTGTCAAGTCTCAGAGGTTGCTCATCGGCAAACAAAGATGCAATTACGATTTCTCTAAATTAGGAGAGGTGACACAAGTCTCCCTGATTCATGCTGACTGTTCTACTATGTATACACATTACAAAGAAGTGCACTGTGTCTCTGAACAGTTAAATTTTATTATGTATATTTTCAAAGCCATCCAAATAGTCTCTTAGAATTTCTCACTGTGAGCCCATCATGACTGATTAAGATTTAACTGCAATGATGCTGCTTAAGATGAATGACTTTGTCTTAGTTCAAATGACAGACACTCCCAATAGGCATTGATGGATGTAATACTAAAGACCTGTTGCCAAATATTTATAAGAAGGTTTAAGAAATGTCACTGAAAATGTTCTATTTACTTCTTGAGGTACTGGCAACAGCTTGAGTATGCACAGGAAATTGAAGCAAGCAGTAATGTACTGTTTAGGTTACTGGCAAATCCTGTTACAAAGCTGACAGCCAGGCAGGAATGCTAGATTTTGATACCACTGTCCATGAAAAACCATTTCTCACTTTACAGGGAATAAGAGACACTTCCTTCTGGAGCCAAAAATGAGTGACCATGGCCCAGAAACACAGATTTAGGTCACCCCAAATTCCATGTGCCAGCATGTTTTCATTTTCAGGACATTTTTATAGTGAAAGAATGAAGAAAGTCATAAATCAAGGTGTTTTCAAATGCTTTGGTAGAAAGAGTAAGTGGATGGTCACCACACAGACCAGAAATCTCATCTACAGGCCTCAAACGTTATCTTAGTCTTCTGGTTAGTGGATAACTAGGGTTTTTTTTAAGTAAATAAATTCTAAAAGTTTTTATTTGTCATCAGAATATTAGATCAATCTCCTCAGGGATCGAGAAAAGAATGGTTCTCTAGTGGGCTAAAGATAGCCTAAGATAAATTGCTCTGGACCTCTGATATTCTAGTCTCTCCCTAGTTATTGAAGTTTAATCAGTCAAATGGTATTTGTAGAAACTCCTTTTCTTCAGGAACCCCCCCCCCCCTTCACACTACTTCTTGCACCAATTTCACACTACAAACCAATGGTGTTTATGGAGGACCTGGAGATGAGAAGTACCCTGGGTGCATGCATTATTGTGAAATATCTAAAAAGGTAACAGGTGTATTGTAACCAATGTATTAGCATCTTTGCATGTTGCTACATGTGTCCTGCATGTACTCAGGAAGGGTGATCTTACTATCATTGAAAGGTTTTGGGGAATACTGTATAAGATGTCACCATGTACCAGTTATTTCTTCATAACTATGAATTGGGTCCCTTCATCCAGTAGAATCTATAGTTCATGCAAAAGTCTCAGGGCAGAAATGAACTAGTACTTCTCTCAAAGAATTTATTTTCACTTACAATTGTTTTATTAGAAAATCACACAAAATATAAATATTATCTACTATCAGGATTTTTTGGGGGAGATTATATTTTGTTGCCATTTTAAGAGGCATTATATTTTGAAAATATAAGCTTTTTTGTTGACTTTCTACTTATGTTAAGTATTATTTAAGCATGTAATATCCTCATGAGGGTAATCATTTTATTATATCTTGAATGTCTTTGACATTAAACTTGCATAGCTTTGCATTATGTGTGTTTTGAAAAATTACACATTTCTATTTGAAAGTGAAAATCAGTCTGGCCTGGGATCTGAAAGGGGGAAATTTAGAAAATGAAATAAATTATATTCTGAATGCTGAAATAATTTGTTTATATGATTTTAAGGGACATGGAAAAAATTCACATAGATTTTTTTCATTTAATGTTAATTATTAAGCAGATAATTTGTTACTGAGTTTTCTTAGTTATGTAATTTTTGCCCTTTCTTACATAATGGTCGGTCACTGAAAATAACTGATTTTAGTAGGCCAAAAGAAGAAAACTCTGATTTCTAAGACTAGAACAAAAATGATGAAATATGCACTGTTCTTAGAAATATTTGTTATCAAAAGGTGCTGACGTGACAGAGTCTCAAGGCTAAAATATGATATGCATTTTTTTCTAACTAAAAAAATTAAATATTAGTTCTTTGAGAGTTCCATACAGCATGTTTTGATCATATTCACCCCTCCTCCAATTCTTCCAAGACTCACCCTCATTTCTGTATCCACCATTTTTTTTGTTGTTCTTCAATTTTTTTTTTCATATCAAGGCAAATTTCTTCTTCCTAATTATTCTTGAACATACGCCCTTATACCAGAGGGTGGTTGACTTACCAGGAAAAAAAATCTCTCTCTCTCTCCTTGCACCAAACAGTTATGAACAGCTTCATGACTGGGGGTGGGATTGTGTGTCCAGCTCTCCTCTCCACCCTACAATTTGGTCTGGGGTGTTCTTGCAGAGGTTTTATGCCTGAGGCCCCATCCTCTGTGTGTTCTTAGGATAAACTGCACTGTTGTGTCCAGAAGGCACTGTGTCCTTGTAGTCAGCCACAACTTCCGATTCATACACTCTTTCCTCTCCCTTTCTCTGAATGACCTCTTAGCCTTGGATGTAATTTTTAGTTTTCTCTTAAGACAACATTTTTGTATCATTTTGGGATTACCTATATACAACTTTAATAACTCTGTGTGCTAAACAGAAAACCTACTGCAAGAAAAACCTCAAGATTAGCACTTGTCTTTATATGTTGAACCTAGCTGCTTTTTATTACCATGGTAGAAAAATAGGGAAAAAAAAAACGGCTTATTCATTTAAAGAACTAAGCAATTCCAACAAATAAAGCATTGAGATTTAGTGTGTAGATTAGTGATACTGCTCTTCATAGTGTGTGACAGGCCTTGTGTCTCCAGTTATGTGAATTTGCTTACCTTTTCATGCTTTCCTGTTCAAAATATGGTAAATTTTAAACTTATACTCAACTTAATATTTGTTAAAATTGTATTCATTTATTTAGACTGTATGTGTGCACACGGATATGGGACTGTATGTGCTAAGGCACGTGTCTGAGGACAGCCTATGGGATTTGATTCTCTCCTTCTACCATGTGGATAACAAGAATAAAATAACTTTGGAAATCAAACACGCTTACCTGCTAAATCATCTTGACCTGAGCCTGGGTCATCTGGGAGAGCAGTAAGTGCTCTTAACTGCTGAGCTATCTCTCCAGCCTTCCTTCCTTTAACAACAACAACAACGACAACAAAAACCAAACCTAGGATTCTTTTAATGGTTCATCATTCTTAGATTGCCAGTAAGATTTACTTGACTTAGGGTATGGATTTGATCAGGATTCGGTAAAATGTAAAGTACCCTTTTTTTCTTCTTTAGTACTGAAAATTAATGAAAGAAACTAGAGGTCATTATGCTTATGAATCAATATTTTCTTTAAATTGTTGCCTTCCTAGGAATGTAGTTGATATGCCCAGTGACACTCCAGTGGACAAAATTGATTTTCCCTTCCTTTGCAAATAGCTTCTTGGTTAGGGATGGAACTTGGTATATACTTTCATTTTCAGTGGTGGAAATTTGTGTCACATCAGTCTGTATATTGTGTGCATGCTGCCTCACTCTTCTGTGAGTTTTTATGTGTATCAGTCTTGCGTCTAGAAGACACTGTTTCCAAAGAGCCATCTACTACCTCTGACTGTCATACTCTTTCCACCTCCTCCTTCTGCATAAATCCCTGAGCTTCAAGGGGAGGAGTTTAATAAAGACATGCCACTTAGGACTGCAGACTACAAAGTCATTTATTCTCTGCACATTGTTTTGTTGCAGATTTATGTGTTAAATTCTATCTCCTTCAAGAAAAATATTTTATGATTAGAGTTGAGTGAGTCACTAATCTACAAGTATAACAATATGTCATTAAGAGTCATTTCATTGTTATGTTCCTTTAGAAGAATAATAGGAGTATGTTTACCCCTAGACCTATATAATTATGGGTTTTTGGCTTCTTTAGCCATGCTAGGTATCCAGTTAGCCGACAATCCTAACTAACCACTATGCATCACAAAATCATATTTTCTATTGGGAAAGGATATTGAGAGGATAAAATGATCTGATAGATAAGACCATTAAGTTGTTCATGGCCTGTGAAAGGCACTCAGCAAATTGTCCTATCACTGGTGGTGTTATTTTCATCGTTTGCCTTTCTTTCATCTGTGTGTCTCTTGGGGCAGCCATGATGTCTTGCTGTTAAGATATTTTGTTACCCACATGGACTTTTCTAAACCACCAGAATCACAGCACTTGAATCTGAGTAGAACTCTAAGAGGATTTTATACCTTAAATTGCTTTTGAGATGACAAATTCCAAATAAGTCATCAAAACCTATGTGGAATATATCATTTAACCTAAAAATTGCTTCATTGCCTACTTCATATTATAGAACAGGAAAAAATTATTTTTTATGCTAATCATGACTCATAGGGCAGTATCTAAAGTCTCTGGGTTGATGAGATATGACCCAGATATTCATACCCTCTACATTCTGCACTCTGGTCTTTGTAGCACTCATGTTCTTATCTTCAATGATCTTCCAAGAAAACAAGCAAAAGACTGTGTCTATCAAGCCAAAGTAAATTTGTAATAGCTACAGTAGTAGAAAGAAACCACAGACACAGTTTCAGTGATATCTCAGGCAGAAAAGAAGAACAACTCAGTGTCTGACTGATTATGTAGTGTGCAAAACAGTGACAGAGAAGTATTTCCCTGAGAACTAGAATATAAAAAAGAAAGAAGGGAACCTGTGAGAAGTAATCTCTGAGAGGAAGAAAGAAGTATTTGAAAGGTCAGGGAGAAGAAAAGACAGAGGGGATGATGGACTTAAGACAGCATGAGCCTTTTGGGGGGCCAGGATACCATAGGGACCCCTGTAAGAATCAGAGCTATCTCTTTACAAGCTGGGGTAATTATAGGTAGAAATAGGGCCTGGGAAGCAGGTTGAAAGATACTTTGGGTCTGAGATTGGCCATCGCTAGGAGTGAATGAATAATGGTGATTAGTGTATAAAAGCATGGAAGGTGATGGCACATTTTTTATGGCCAGTCAGTATCATGGGTATGTAGGAGTTGATGTCAGGAATATAGGAAAACAAGGCCAGAATGATGATTATTATGGTTTCAGGAAACTCCCATCATTCAACCAAAATTAAGAAAAATTTAAAAATGGTCCAGCCATTTCTAAGAGCTTTAAATATAAGAAACTCATCACACACACACACACAAACACACACACACACACACACACAAAGAAAACATTCACAACAAGCTCAAACAATAATTTAAATTCCAGTTTATTAGGCAAAATTTTAAATCATGTTTAGATAAATATGTTCCCTAAAATTACACAACAATTTCACATTGCACTTGGTGGAATTATTCCATTTCCAGTTATACATATGAGTCAACCTACAACAAAATGAGAAATTTAACCTAGAGGGCCAAATAAACAAGAAAAGTAGCATAACCACTTTGCAAAGAACAATCAGGAGTCCTAACAGATAATCTGCCTTCAAACAAAATGAAACTCTGTGGAAGAAAGACAAGACTGAGGGAAGCCCTGCTTCCTCAAACACACTGCTTCACTCCTCTAAAGAACTCTGATCCTCTTCCTCCTCTTTGTTGGAAAACAGGTCCTTCAACTCCTTTTATTCGTTTCTCCAAATTCATATTTGCTGCATGTTCACTCCCTCTTTGTATCCTCTCCTCAAATCACGTTGACCTTTCTCTAGTCTGTGTCCTCAGTCTAGAAAATGGACATCTTTGACTAGTTCTGCCACTAACCTTATCAGAGTACCATGTGCTTAGCCTCTTCTTGGTGATCACTATGTCAACCATGGGCTAGTTTTTGTTATTTTGTTTTTTCTTTCCTTTTCTTTCTTTTTTGTAATTCAGATCACCCAGTAGCAAGATAAAATAGATGTATGATTCTTTACTTTCTAAGAAACACTGTGCCACCAAACCTTTATGGAGACGTTATGTTAAATGCATTAACAATGCATACTAGAGACTTACATAATCACAGCTGTTCAAACTAATAGTCAAAGAACAATGGCTAGTAGGTATTATATCTGTTGGGGCTGCCATGACAAAATGCCAGAGTTGGATGGTTTTTAACAATGGAAATGTATCAGTTTAAAGCCAACAGAAAAGTGTCAGTGAGCATAGGTTATAGGTTCTCCTATGGCCTCTCATCTTGTCTGCACTCTTGCTTTGCACTCTTGCTTTGTCTTGCTGTGACCTAATAAGGTGTTTGCTCTGAGCATGAACAACCTCTTTGTATGTACAAAATTCTTCTCATAAGGAAATATTTCAGACTGAGTCAGTGCCCATATTTATAACCTCCTTTAAACTTAATCACTGTCAAGAGTAAGGGTTGAAAACTCCCAGAATATATCATGTTATGAAATAGCTAGACTTTATATGAAATGTCCTCAGAATGACCGTGTGTTTGAAGCTAGGTTCTCAGCCTCGCATTATTAGGTCTTTAGAAACTTTAAGAGATGAGGATGCTTGGGAGATCTTAAGTCTCTGAGTGCAGTAGAAGTGAAGCCAATATTTGGCTCAACACTTAAAAGCAGTGTTTCTTGCATCTCACTATGTCAGTTTCTCAGATAATCAGCATATTCATAGATGTTAACAAAGAAAATGCTACCAGAGAACTGGATAATTACGTGGGTCCTTCAGTGCAGTGGCCTGAGCTTTCCAATGTCCCTGAAATGCCTTCTCAGACAAAGATCCAAACTGAAAAAAGAAGAAACTTTAAATAAGATTGTCGACAGAATGAAAATAAGAGTGTAAGAAGAGAGAACTTGCTGATTGTAGCTTTTATGGACTGTCCATGAAAACCACGACTTGTCAGGGAGGAGCAAGCCTGGGCAAGGAACTGCACCTTAGCTCTGCCTTCCTTGGCCACCCAAGAAGGAAACGATGCTCTTCATTCTATTACTGTGGGTTTTAACTTTGCAATCAGTTACAGCACTAATCCCAGGATGTGGACGTGGGAAATACCTCACCATTTTCTTTGATGTTAGTTTACCTTTTGCTTTGAGTCAGTAATAAACTAGCCCGTGCTGGCTTATTTTTAACTAAGCAGTGACGGGCAGTATGAGGCTCAAATGTTTGAAAGTGTTAGAATCTGTCTCCTCTCCCAATTTCTTAACTCCTTACCTACAGTAAGGAGTTACTTACACATTAGATTTTCCGATGTTCCCAGCTGGGGCAATTTGATTAGAAATACAGGGGGCACAGTCAGCTATAAATGTATTCCCAACACCCAAGACTAGAGTTGGGGGTGTCCAGAGGGGATCTTCAGTTGGTTCATTATTGTAATTCCTTGTTGCCACTGGAAATAAGTGTCTGAGTCCTTTAAACTGTACAAATGGCTGTGTTCATCATTAACTGTCTCTTCCCATTAGAGAGCATCCTAGGGCTAGGTGTTATCTGACATTCCATCTCTGAAGACATGGAAGGAAGGAATTGAGAGGCTGCCAAGAGTCAAAGAGAACCTCCCATCTTCTCTTTATTCTGCATCTATCTTACTCACAAACACTTGAAGATAGTTGGAGAAACATATGATGCAACCAAGCCTGGGGCCTTTTCTCAGGACAGTTTCTTTGCTGACTGGGGATTACAAGGCAGGAAGTTTGTAGCCACAGCAAACTAACAATGGGAAGGGGAAACCTAATCATAATATATGTAAAAAATCTATTTTCAATTAAAAAACAAAGAAATGAGCATATTTATAATAAATGTTTTGAAAAAGTGGAAGTAATTCTCCACAGAGCAGAGAAAGACTCCCCACTTGGGAGGTTGCGTAGGTGGTATCTGTCCAAGTTCTTGGAGAATCTAGAGTTTTATACTCTATTAGATATGGTATGACACAAGCTTGGACCTCTATTCTCTTTGGTTATGATAAGGCAGGATGCATTTTGCTGTTTCTTATATTTAAGTGAAAGTAGGAATATGATTTGATATTTTAAGAGAAGAAAGTTGAAAAAGTTGAAAATTGCCACATGGCAAAGACCACCTCCAGGAAACAAGGACTCCCACCCCCACCCCCGGCAAAGAACTAGATTTGGACAAGAACCAGGAAGTAGGCCATTTTGGATGAAATTGAAAGAACTTTACCTGACTATCTGCCTGGTTTAGAATTAACTATCTTCTATTTTCTCTCACACACAACATAAGGATAAAATATCTATGTTTTTAATAGGAGAAAAATGTTTAAAAGAGACTCAAAGCAAAGAAAATACCAGTTTAAAAAAAAGGACAACTCTGGGAAATTTGCCCATATGTGCAGATAACAGCATCTATTTTTTTTTTTTGAATGATGAAGAAGACTACTCTAGCAGAACCCAGGAGGTAGCAGAGGCTAGTTGTTTTGCAGTTAGGTCTAGTCTCTCTTTTCTCCCAGTTTCAAACTTTCTTGTGCCTCTGTCTCCCTAAGCTATTAACTAGACGGCTGTTTATTTACCTAGGGTTGCTGTCCTTAGGCAAATGTCTAGAATAAAAGAAAAAGGCTGATAGAAAATACTCAGATTCCTTCAGAAGCCCATGGTTTCTGCAGTTCTGTTGAAGAAGGAAGGCAGAAGCAAAGTTGTCCTAGCCAGTCTACTGTCCACATCTCTTCTCTTACATGGCTATGGCTGCTGATTACATTTTGTCTTAGTTTTCTTTCTTTCCTCTATGTTTCCTTTAAAAGCAAGAACATATAAAAATATTTCTGATTTAGCAGCTCATGGTAGCAGATCTCATGGTCATGGACTGTTGTAGTCAAGGAAGACTCACTGAGATACGTATAGTTAGAGAAAAAAAATATAATACATGCATGTGAGCCAATGTAGTTCTGGCCATATACTCCTAGGTTAGGTGTCATCCACTGGAGCTATGGTCAATTTATAGGAGACATTAAAAGAAAAATGATGTAATAAGCAACTATTGCTCCATGGCCCAGGAAATCACTATCAAGTGACATGCAATGAATCTACAATATACTAATTAGATGCATGAATGCATGGAACAGAAAGGAGCTAGCACAGATTCCTCTAAGCTCAAAACTTACAGATCATTAAAAGGAGCATGATTCAACTCAACAGATAACTGTTGAGATCTTTCCTATGGAAACCATACAGGGTTCAATGGATAAAAGTTGAACAAGCCCTGTGCTCTAGGGATGACAGGACGACAGAGCTAAGCAAAATCAGCTACCATACAATGTGGCAAATATAACAATAAAGCTAGTTTACCGCTCTCTAGCAGGATGTCACTCCTAGGTTAGATACGGTGGCATCATTTATCCTGGGTCCTCCATGTTTCAACCCAATATCATGCTTGGTAAGATTTTTAATAACATTGTGCTTTAATTTTCTTTCTTTCCTTGTGCAGTAGATGCAGAAAATTACAACTGGTCAAAGCTCAGAGAACAAGTGCCAGGTGAATGCTCAGACATCTGTGTCACATTCACACATACCCAACCCAAGGTTCAGGGGCCATCTCAGAAAAAAAAAGAGTTGGGAAGGTGGTGACAAAAACCAAACATTCGAAAAGTGTCTTCTGGACTGCAGCTGTGTCTGCCTGCACAAGCTCTGTACAAGATAGAGCCAGTCACCATTCTAGCATGGATGGGGAGGGGGGTTTGAGAGTGTCTGTCTCTAATTCAGGAGCTAATGACAGCTGGTGGGTCCCAATGGAGGAAGCGTCACACAATGGACTTTTTATAGGGCAAGAATTTGTAACAGCTAATGCATTCTATGCCTTATTCTCAGCCATGCCATGTGGTGTAAGTCGACTAATTTATTTCTATTTTAGTTTGTTGTTTTAAAAAAAGAAACCTAAGATTAAGTAGTGTTGTTCTCTACTCCATGTGATTGTTATAAATATAGACAGTGAAATTGTCTATGGAAAATAATGATCTTCATATCCAATACCAATGGAAGTGCTCAGCAAGAAAGTTTTCTTTGCTTGTTACTGTTACTGCTCCCTTGAGCTGCCAGGGAGCAGCAGAGGTTCTATTGTCTGAGGCCACTACAGATCTCAGACCGAGGATTGCCTACCCAAGAAAAAGATCCCAGGGGTCCCGGGTTGTAATTAACTCTATCATTATGTTTGCCACATTGTATGGTGGCTGATTTTGCTTAGCTTTATCATTCTGTCATTCCTAGAGCACGGGTCTTGTACAGCTTTTATCCATTGGACCCCATGAGGTTTCTACACCAAAGATCCCAACAGATGTCTGTTGAGTTGATTCTTCCTCCTTTTTATGATCTGTAAGTTTTGAGCTTAGAGGAATCCTTGCTGGTTCCTTGCTGTTCCATGCATTCTTGCATGTGATTCGTGTATTGTAGGCTCATTGATAATTAAATATAATAGTAAAGTTAATAAGTTTGTTTAATCTCACTTACCCTTATTGTATTCCACAGCAGAAGATGCTAGGAATTCTAGACCACATCTTAGGGGAATTTGAACTGCAAAATTATAAAATAATGAAAAAATAATTATAGAGATTCTTTACAAGGAAACTTTTAATGTGGTTGAGCTTTTTTGTTTTTTAATTTGCTAAGTTTTGTGATTTCTGAGCTGATGATTCAAGTGAATTTTAAAGTGTATCTGCTGTCTCAGGCCAGTGTCACCTAATGAATTCCCCCCAAATACCTGCCTTGAGGAGATTTCTCCCAGGGTTCAGAACAGATGCTACAAGTGGCTAAGGATACTTATCTGAGGGATATTCAATGAATCTAAGCACACTGAGTTCATTAGTCCATTCACTTTATTCTTCTAAGTAAATTCTGTCTACACAGTTTCTTTTTTGTTTTCATGCTTAGCTCTTCTCAGTCCCTTCTGCTGTACTCTCATCTCTATCTAGTTCTTTCCATCTTCATCCTCATCTTATTCTTCTCAATCAATTCCCTCTGATACTCTCAGAGAACAAGTACATATACACAAGCAGTAATTCTTTGGCAAGGCAATGCGAAGCTTGAAGTTTTCAGGGTTGCAGAAAGAGGTGATAAGGATCCACACAAAAAGCAGTAATTGTCAGCTTCCAATTACAACCCAAAAGGGGGAGTGACTAAAGGGGAATTCTCTGGTAAGGTCAACAAAAGGCTAAGATCAATTAGGGAGTTTATGTGCTCAAACTATAATCTAGAAATGGCTAGGTAGAATGTTAGGGGTCAATATGTCACTAGAAAGCAAACTGTCTTTGGTGTCACTTTTCCCACTGGTCCCAGCTGTAGCTGCTTTCTGATAGGGAGGGGGACATATGCTAGGTGGCTAAGCAACCTATGTCAGAGCATGTAGTATTTGATTAGTAAAAGCACCTTCACTGGGAGTAATTGCTAAGGAGAAAATCTAGGAATAACACCTGGAAGAGGAGGAATAAAAACTTAATTTGCATGAGAAATGAAGCTTGGCACCTATCACTTGCCTGGCCTTATAGGCATTCTCCTTGGGTCAGTGAGAAGTAACTGCCTTAACTCAGTAACTAGCAAATGGCTAAAACATCACCCAAGGAATGTGAGCAGTAAATCTCTTAAGTTAGGGTCTTGTGTAAATAACCCAGGGTGAAGGTAAGGAGTTGAGGATTTAATTGCTAGTGGTTATTTTCTCTTATCTGTAAGTGAGATGAGCTAATGTTTATTTGTATTTGTCCTTGGATAAAAAGGTATCTTAGCCGAAATACTTTTATCTGGAGAATGGTCCTGGCCAGATTTATGTTAATGAGAAATAAACATAGCTGGGGATAGTTATCCAAATACCCCAAATGTATAGGGAAAGTTGTGCCCAAGATTGAAATGCAATCATGAGATTACATGTCCGCCTAACATGAAAATGCATGGTAAATGGGGAGAAACGTAGCTGTTATTGCACAAGAAGTTTACAACAAGAGACAGCCAATTCATTCAAAAGGCAGTAATTCCAAAATGCCTTGTGTGATGATTTCCTGTAACAGAACCCTTAGTTCTGGTAGGTTGACCTTCTGAACACTAGTTGTTACCTGCTGTACACTCCCATGGTCTTTTGCTACCAGCGGTTCTCAATAACTACCTTAACTGGTTAAACTGTTTTCTTTTGTCAGCATTAAATTATGATACAATCATCCTCAGCTGTAATCCTTCTTTCAGTAAATAAATTTGATTTAATTTTGATGAGGATTAATGGATTACTCAAAATTGTATAAGGCATGCAACTTCAGAACATGGAATTTGCAATGACATTGTTAAACGGCATTTGAACCTATCGGTGATAACTTACAAAGTCACTCTTTAACTGATATATAAATATGAAAATCAAGCGACTGCACACTAGTATACATAAAGTGCTAGCCATGATACAATGAAAATATTTGGTAGAGTACTTTTCATAATTTCTCCCAATATGTTCAGAAATTAAAGAGAAGGTAATCACCTGGAATTTAAAAATAAAACAGAGATTATGTGTCTTTGGGGAGGTCATAAATTTCTTGGCTTTAAGTAGTAAGCATGCTTAACTCTCCTTCCATCCCTTAGTTCCAACACCAAGGAGCTAACGTCCCAAATTCATGAGGTAGTCTGTAATAACAAAACTTCAAGCCAACTGGGCTCACATCCCAGAAAATCACTGAAGCAAGAAACAAGCATGGCAGGAGAGACAGAAATGAATAGAAAGAGGGAAAAAAGAAGCTGATGAAACACAACACGGAGAGAAAATTAGATAAGTTGAAAAGCTGCCTTTTATATGCAATGAAAGAAAAGCACCATCCCGACTTAGGGGAAGACCATAGTTAAAGCCTTTAGACTATGAGATGAAAAGTCAAAGCCACCTTATTTCCTAGAACTATAAAGCATTTTATAGCTCTGCTCTTCAACCTTAAACCCATCATAGACTTGGTTTAAAAAAGTTATGTTCTGATATTGCTGGGATAGTTTTATCACCAAGCTATTGTCAAAGCAATTTTTGGGTCTCCATGTGTCTTTAACTGACTAATGGGCTATTTGGAGCAAATGGGAGTAAGTCCAATTCTTATATATCATGACTAAATGATGACATATCACAGGTTTTGGCCCTGTATTGGTCCTTGCTTTTTGACAGGTTTTTATTTCTTCCCAGCGATCTCATGTCTCTGGCAGCTGCAATATTCACTTTTGTGCTAAGATTCCTTAAGCCTCTCTCTCAAACTGTGTCTCTCTCCAGATCTCTGTGTTCGCATACTTAATGGGTATTTTTACTTAAATATTCTGAATGTTGTGAAATGCATGCAAAGACAGTGGATTCATAATCTTGATTTTCTTTGTTCTTCTCCTCCTCTCCTGAAGGTCCTTCTAGTCAGTTTTTCATTTGATTTTATAATATCAAGTCTCATTGCAGAAAAGATATAAGCAAGAGTCTTTCCTCTTCCTCTCATGGATGGGTCAAATCCTGATCACCCCTTGACTTCAGACATGTCAGTGTGTCTTCTTTCCTGTCTGTCCCAGCACACCTTAGTCAGTAAGATGCTATTTCATCATCCAGCAGCTCTGACTCCTTGTGGAATATTTTCCATATCTGTTCTCTAACTTACTTCCTGTTAGACCAAGATAAAGCTGACACTCATGAGCATATTAACCAAAGCTATGAAAAATAGTCTTCATTCATCATATGTCTATAGTTGTTCATATTTCTCAACAAAAGGAGGGCCAGGGGATTTTGTTCTTTCTTTAACACTCGGAAAAAAGGTTATTTCCTTCAGTAGGTAAAATTATCCTTCTAAAACCTATTAGCATTCTTTCCTAAAACTTATGCACAAAATACTACAATATAAAAATAGTAAGTGGTTTACACATGTCTGTTTTTCAAATCCAAAGATGCTTTATTAATGTTTTTGTGTCTTTTTGATTCTGAGAGCTCATTTTAAAAGGCTAGAATACTGAAGACATTTCATAGCTTTTGTTAAAAAGAATGTGTCATTGCTTGGGATTGCTGAATTTCAAGGATGGCCTTCCTGAGGTTTGCAAGAGTGACCACTAGATGTCACTAGCACATTTCTGATATTAATTTCTAGGCACAAAAACTAGCCTTTACTGAGGACCTACTATGTGCCAGGCCATTTTAAATAATTCTGCAAGTTTGGTATTGCCATAAAAGGAACCTGGACTTGGGTTTTGGAGTGATGAATGTGTGTGTGTGTGTGTGTGTGTGTGTGTGTAGTTAACACCCCATAAAAAAGGGATTTAGATCTCACTGCACACAGTCATAATCATGGACCACCATACAGAGCCAGGCTTGTTGGCTTCATAATCAACAGCACATGCCACCTTTGCAAAAATATTAAATATTGACCCACAAAATAAACTATTGTCAGGCTAAGCTCTTTAATATCTTTGTGACTTTCTTTCTGTAAGCTTTCACTAAATTAAAACTAATTACCATTCAAAATATATTTAATTAAACATAAAACTGTTTTGAACAGAAAATAAGGATTTTTATTATATACCAGTTTTATTTAATTGTATCATTTCATATACACTTTTTATGAGAGCCTATTAATTAGGGTTGGACACAGTAAGATAATATGGTCAATACTTGAAAGTGTTTTACGAGCTGATGATAAATCTTTGACCCAAATTTAGGAACACTTTTATACTGGGCTATCATCTCTGAGACTGAGTGCCAAAAGCATCTCCAGGCATCAGTCTCTTTGATAATGTCACTCATATCTTCTTGGAATTTCATAGAAGCGCGTCCCTAAGTAACATGAAATTCTATATGTCTCCTGTCCCACAATTGATGTCATCTTGTTTTCGAGTACCTAATTCAGCCTCTGAAGAGTATTAAAAAAGACCCAGAACTCAAGAAGAAGTGTCTTTGTAGATATTTCTTTCAGTCAGATATTTTTGGAAAAAAAAAAATGATGGGACACCACTTGGGTCTGAATGCAACTGTTGGGCAAAGCCAGTCCTGTGCATGAAAGCCATCAATCATACATCTGAGGGAAGGGGGATGAGAGGGAGGTGGTCCCTTAAATTTTAAAATGTATGTGTAGTTAATTGCAGTGTCATATTTGACCCTTTAAACTTCTATCAAACTTAGTGATTTCTTCATTCTCTCATTGACAATTTGTTAAAGATACTAAAATCTATTAACTAAAGTCTTAGACTCATATATAGAAAACATTTCTTCTCAGATTTTGAAAGGTGAAGATTACTGTAGCCATGGAAACAGTGTATCTTCCTTCTTGAACATTTTTCTGCCTAACATTTGTAAATCAAATTATTTTAATTTAAAAGTTAATAATTAAAAAAAATAACACATTTACTTCATTAAAATTTGGAAAGGATTTTAACTTAACTTTGTAACAAAGTATATAAAGATTGGCTCATTATTAAAGTTAAAGAGCTGATTGAGCAATAAATTATATATTTTTGTATTAAGAAATGTCTGTCAAGGATGTGAGCCAAAATCCTCATCAGCTTTGTCAGTACTGGCATTGAATTTTGGGAGAATTGAATTAATGGAGGTCGTTAGCAGTCTTTTACCAATAAAATATACTCAATTTATATTCCTTTGTGATCAGAAAAAAATCAAATTTTTGCTTTCTTCTTGTACTGATAAAGAATTCTCTATCTTTTGAATATATATATATATATATATATATATATATAGTGTGTGTGTGTGTGTGATCTTTTCTCTTCTACTTTTGTCAAATGCAAATTACATACCAAAACATACAAAACATATGTAGTGGTGCTCAAAGAGTGAATGGATAGTTGTGTTAATCAAGGTTTAGAGACAGTCACCTTATGGCTTTCTGCTCTGTCCCCCTGCCCATCTTTGACATTTTGGACTCAGACCATAATGACAACTCCAGAATTAATAGTTAGACTGTGAGGTTTGACTTAGAAAGATAAGCAGGGCACTCTAGGGATGAGAGCACCAGGGCTGTAGAGCCAGAATGCCCCGAAGGAATCCCAGTGAGGCCACCTACTATAACAGTACGAATCCATTAGATAGACCAGTGCGCTCTCCTTTCTCAAACATAATGTGGGAAGTGGAGGAGCTGCTTACCTTGTAGGGTTACCATGAGAACTAAATGAGCTAGAATATTCAAAGCCCTTAGGATGAGCTGAACATGGTAGTATGTTGGGGATGTTGACTTTGCTGATGCTGTTCTGTTTTGTTGTTAAGAAAATTGTGGCTCAGAGATGTTAGAAGCAAATGGTCTCCAGGTTTCCTGGTTTGGTCTCCAAGTGTTTTTAAGTTGATGAATCTCAATCCTTATGGCACATTAGATTAAACAAGTGGGCAGTTTTCAACGTTTGTCTTTGCTTATTTGGGTAATAATTCTAAGAGGAAAATGAATTATAAGATTTTTCCTAATCTCTCTGCTTTGTAAAGGGACAGTTAAATTGCTAATTATTTAAAGTCCATCACACTAGTCAACTTTAACATAGTTAAAGTTTTACACTTCTGTGCTTGATAAAGGGATGTCTACAAAGCCTGCTTGTGCATCTCAGTGAATCCCACCTAAGGAAGTCTCCAATCATATCATGAGCTTTAAGAAGGCATCAGAACATATACAACAGAACAGTATATTTTCAGGCAAGAAGGTGAGCAGTTACCAGGCTTATGCTAAGCTCTTGAATGAACATACGGAAGCACAGAAACATCCATAAACTTACAGAAATCTTACTTCATACAAACGAGTCTCAGCTCTTAATAGAACTAGAACACAGCTGGGTACTGTCAGTATGACCACGGAAGGTGAATGAGTCCAGAGACCTGGTAGCAGACCTTATTCAATAAACCTGGAATCAAATAAAGATCTTACTTCCCATTAACTGACCTTAAACAGACCTCGTTATACTTTACACACTCCTTACCTAGGAGTTTCTGATGGGTTGGGTGACTTATGTTTATAAGATTTTTAAATGGTGCCTGATGTAGACTGTGTGTTCTGTAGGTACTGAGTACAAAAATGGTAGAAGTACTCTGCAGCACATTGAACTCAGTACTGTTCTTAAAAAACTAAAACCAGATCCAGAGACACAGCAATGTTTTTACAAGGTTTCGCAAGCAGCATCACATAGCCAAAGCTCTGACAGGTACTTCACTTCTGTAACCTTGTACTGTGAACTTTATGTAGTCCCACTCAATCAATGCTGTAAAGTAGACAAGAATAGAATCATTAAGAGCATAAGTTTTCTGCTGTCAGTCACAATTTCAAGTCCTAGCTTTTGCAGTATGGCCTCATGTAAGTTATTTATATTGTCTGGATATTTTCGGCGATGAAGCCCTTGAAATCTTTATAAACTTGTATCACTTATTTACTTACAAATACAATTTATGTTTTCTTCTCTATTATTCATGTAATTAAGTCTGTCTGTCTGATATTTTAATGTATAGTTTCAAAATGTGCTTTAACTATTTTATGGGTGTAAATTTAATTTTGAATCATACAGCAAAATATTGTAATGTATGTCCACTACAGATTTAAGTTCCTGCTCATATTTTCCAATTTATTTTCTGTAATCATTGAAACTGTGTTAAAGAATGAGGCAAATAATTATATGTGAGTAGGAGTACATTAACAATAATGCATAAAATTGAGAAAATGTTTGTTAACAGTTAAGTAATTTTCTGTTTTGCTTTTTATAGAAGAAATCACAAGGATAGTTGTAGTAACTTATCATAAGGTTTCTTTTAGACTGCATAACTTCATACGAAAATAAAGCACATAGTGGAAAATAAACTTTTATGTATAAACATCTTTTCTACACCCACAAAGATTGTGTTCTGCTTGTAAGAACAAAGCTCCATTCATGATTGTATTCCAGCATTCTTCCTGGCTGTTTTGCATAATATCTAACTTGTAAGTCTCTCGTTGGTATAAATGTTAGAATACATCATTTTAGAAATGAGTATTATGATCTACATTTCTAGGTAGTTTTGTAGGCAAGGCTTCCGGTAGTAAACCTACTTAAAATTCAGATTCTTCATTTCCTTCCCAGGCAATCTAGGTAGAACAATCTGTTTTGGGATCTGCAGTGTCTTTAAAACATGGAGAGGTAGAAACGGTCATTATCAGAGGTACACTCTACAGTTTAGA